>JAJIBD010002551.1:0-122182 GCA_021461705.1 Cryptotis parvus | reverse complement strand
AATGGGATCATTTTCTTAATATCCCTTTCCCTCTCTTTCATCATTTGTATATAGGAAAGCCACTGAATTTTGGGTATTGATTTTGTACCCCGCCAATCTATTATAAGTGTCTCTTGTTTATAGGTTTTTAGTAGAGAGTTTAGTGTTCTCTAGTTATAATATCATGTTATCTGCGAATAGTGATAGTCTGATTTCTTCCTTGCCTATCTGAATGCTTTTAATGTCCTTTTCTTCTCAATTGCTATAGAAAGTACTTACAATACTATATTAAATAAAATATGTGAGAGGAAGAAGCAACCTTGTCTTGTCCCTGATTTTAGGGGGAAGGCTTTCAATTTTTCCCCCATTGAGAATGATACTCGCTGTGGGCTTTTGCTAGATGGCTGTAACTATCTTGAGGACGGTTCCTTCAATTCTCATTTTTTGGGGGGGTTTTAATCATGAACAGGTGCTTGATCTTGTCAAATGATTTCTCTGCATCTATTTATAGAATCATATGTTTTTTATTTTTTCTCTTATTGATATGATGTATTCTGTTGATTGGCTTCTGAATGTTCAACAATCCTTGCATTCCTGGGATGAACGCTACTTAGTCATGATGTATAATCTTTTGATGTTTTGGATTCTGTCTGCTAGTATTTTGTTGAAGATCTTAGCATCTGTGTTCATCAGGGAGATCAGTCTATAGTTTTCTTTCTTTGTGTTATCTCTTCCCTGCTTTGGTATGAGGGTGATATGTGCCTCGTAGAAGCTGTTCGGGGTGTTTCTGTTTCTTCTATTTCCTGGATGAGCTTGAAAAGGACTGGGAGTAGATCCTCCCCTTAAAGGTTTAGTAGAATTCACTAGTGAATCCATCTGGACCTGGGCTTTTGTGTTAGGGCAAACTTTTAATTCTGTTTCATTTTCCTCGATGGTGATATTCTTATTCAGGTATTGCAGGTCTTCTTGTTTCAGCCGTGGAAGGATATAGGAGTTCAGAAATTTGTCCATTTCTTCTAAGTTATTATGTTTTATGGCACACAGACTCTCAAAATAATCTCTGATGATCTTTTTATTTCTGTGGTTTCTGCTGTGATGTCCCCCTTTTCATTTCTGATTCTGTTTATTTGGGTTCTCTCTTTCCCTGTCTTTACAAGTCTTGCCAGTGGTTTGTTGATCTTGTTTAGTTTTTCAAAAGAACCAGCTCTTGGTTTCATTAATCTTTTGGACTGTTTTTTGGGTGTCCAGATCATTGATTTCCTCTCTAAGTTTTATTATTTCCTTCTTTCTTCCTGGATTGGGTTCCTTTTGTTGGTCTTTTTCTAATATTTTAAGCTGAAAAGTCAGGTTATTTATGTGAGCCCTTTCTTCTTTCCTGATGAATGGTTGTAGAGCTATTAACATTCCTCTTAACAATGCTTTTGCTGTGTTCCACAAGTTCTGATAGTTGATGTCTTCATTTTCATTTGTTTCCAGGAATCTTTGAATTTCCTGTTTGATTTCTTCTGTGACCCACTTGTTGTTCAGCTGTGAGCTGATCAGTTTCCAGGTGTTGGTTTACCTCCCCTGTTTCTGTGTGTGGTTAACTTCCATTTTCAGTGTGTCATGGTCTGTAAAAAATAGTTGACAAAATTTCTATCTTTTTATTTTATTGAGGTATGTTTTATGGCTCAGCATGTGGTCTATCTTGGAGAATGTTCTGTGTGCACTGGAGAAAAAATGTGTATTCAGATTTTTTTTGGGATGAAAAACCCTGTGTATATCAACCAGCCCTCTATCTTCCATTTCTTCATTCAGGGCGATTATTTCCTTGGTGAGTTTTATTCTTGTAGATCTATTAAGAGTTGATAAAGCAGTGTTGAAGTCTCTGACTACTATTGTGTGTTGCTGTCAATGTCTTCTTTGAAGTCTATTAGCAGTTGTTTGAAGTATTTTGCTAGCTCTCATTGGGTGCATATATGTTTAGGAGTGTAATTTCTTTCTGGTATATGCATTCTGTAATTATTAAGAAGTGGCCTTCTCTGTCCCTTCTAACCTTTTTTAGCCCAAAGTCTATGTTGTCAGATACTAGTATAGCCACACCGGCCTTTTTGGAAGAGCTGTTTGTGTGGAGAAACAATGGAATTTTTTAAAAGATAAGCAACTTCTGATTCATAGAAAATAATATAAGAATAAAAACTGACAGAAAATTTGTGAAATATTTGATTAAATGTTATTCGGTATGTAGCAAGGACCATTAAAACTTGATATACTAAACCTAGCTCATTTTTAACACATTAAAATTCAATGGTACATACACAGAATGGAATACTAGTTGGCTATAATAAAAGACTAAACTGTGCAATCTGCAAATATATGAATGGGCCTGGAAAACATTATGGTGAGTTAAGTTACTTAAGTTCAGAAATAGACATTTCTCATATGTGAGATATAAAATAAACACAGTAAGGGAATAACAAGCAGTCAAAGGCAACAGAATCTGAGATTGGTTAACATAGTTGGGTTTATCAAATTTTGGGGGGTGGATTGGCAGGGAAATAACTAGGAAAAGGATTATTTGAGACTGTTGGAGAGAAGTAGACACTCCAGTGAAGGATGTGATGCTGAAACACTAAATACATGAAAACCTGTTAGTAACAGTATTTAAATCATGGTGCCTATGTTTAAAAGAAAACCACAACTGCTGTGGTACTCAATGCATTCCTTTGCTCTTTTGTCAGAGATCATTTAATTAAAATTTTGAACTTATTTCAAAGTTTTGTACATGTTATGTGTATCTATTTCTGCTAGCAAACACCATACTGTGGTTTTATAATGATTTTTTTTTACATTTCCCCAATAATTCTTTATTTTTTATTTTTTTTTTTTTGGTCAGGATGAAAATATATTTTTATTTTTTATTTTTTTTGTATTTTTTAAATTTTTTTTTATTTTTAAAATTACAAAGATATATAATTAAAACGTTCATATTTGGGTTTTGGTCAAACAATGTTGCAGCACCCATCCCGCCACCAGTGCCCATCTCCCACCACCAACGTCCCCGGTTCCCTCCCCCCCCCCCAGCCCTCCTCCATGGCAGGTTCTTTATTTCTTTCCATTTCTCTCTCTTTCTCTTTTCCTTCCCCTCCAGACTATGGATTACAGAACATACATTAAAAGGTTGTCATGTGTATCCCCCTGCCTCTATTTAATGCTCAGTTCTAGGTTGGCATTAGTACCCTCGACAATTGTTAGCACACTGTTCCATTTCTGTCTTACCTAGCCTCTGAATCCCACACGTTTGTGATAATTTCCACCTTTGACAGGACCTCCTGATATATGTTTCACTTGATCTTGGATATTGGTATCATAATATGTACCTATATATTTATGTTATGCAGATGAATGCAGTCATTCTGTATCTGTCTCTCTCCTTCTGGCTAATTTCGCTCAACATAATCTTCTCCATGTCCATCCATTTGTAGGCAAATTTTATAACTTCATTTTTCTTAACAGCTGCATAGTATTCCATTGTGTAGATGTGCCAAAGCTTTTTATCCAGTCATCGATTTTCGGGCACTCTGGTTGCTTCCAGATTCTGGCTATTGTGAATAATGCTGCTATGAACATAAAAGTAGGGATGGTGTTTCTGCTGCGTTATAATGATTTTTGACAGTGAAGAGTGTTAGTCCTATGACTCTTTGTTCTGTTACAATATATGCCAACTACTCTGTGCCACAATAAGATCATTGAAAGGTATTTATTCATTTATTGGTTTGGAGTACTGTCGGTATTGTTCAGTGGCTATTCCTAATTCTGTGCTCTGAGTTTATCACTATTGGAGGCTCTCAGGATCTGTATGTGGTACTCCAGGATTCAAACTAGGGTGGGTGGACTTCAAAGAAACACCTTAACCTCTGTACTATATCTCCAGCTTCTACATAAACTGTAGGCTTGGTTTGTTGATCTTTATTTGTCACTTGTATCACTTGTCTTCCTGTTGTTCATTGATTTGCTCGAGTGGGCACCAGTAACATCTCCAAATGTCCTACCCTGTTGTATGTTAGTGTAGCCCAAAGGCATCTGCTTGCTCCAGGAACAAGAAGAGCCTCAAACCATTCCTTCAGGTCATGGGAAAGAGGTCTATACTTGTTATTGGTTTTGTTAAAGAGGTCTATAATTGTCATTTGGCATATCGATACTACACAGGTAGCTTACCAGGCTCTGTTGTGCAGGTGGTATACTCTCAGTAGTAGGCTCTCATCTCATGGATTCATAAATTAACTCAATGTAAGAATTATTAGAATTGCACTGTATCCACACAGCAAATTGGGAGGAGTAAACAGTTTATAAAAAATTAACTCCTCCTATATGTGGACAGAATAGTTTTCCTTTGAATTAGTCAATCAGATTTTCATAGCTTTTTATTTATCTCTCTTGCACATGTTGTATTAAATATTTATCTACAATTTCATAGATGTGAAACAAATATAAATTATTTTTGCTTTTTAGTTTAAATTTTAATTTAAAGTTTGACTTTTTTTTTGGTTGGTGCATCATGAACCAACCTGAAGCTTTATTAGCTTATTTATATAGCTTATTAGTTTTAAAGTTTTTGATAAACTATTTCATATAATCTTCATACACAATAATGGTATTTGCAAACAAAGATATTTTTGTTTCTGTTTTTGTGAAATGAGAGTTTTAATTGAAATTTATATGAAATACATGAGAGGAGCTAGAAATGTATATGTTCAAGAGAAAACACAGACTTTGAAGAGGCAAACCAAAGATATTTCTTCAACTCCAATATGCATGGCATTTATTTCCTTTCCAGATATTTCTAAATTATCTGGCAATGCTGAGAGAGGTGCTAAAAAAGGCATCCTTATCTGGATTCTGATCTTAGTTGGAAAGCTTTTGCTGTATGATAGCAATGAAAAGTCCCTAGAGACCAAAAAGTAGAATTTAGAAGACTCTTTCTTAACACCATCTGTCCTGCTAGGCAAGAGCAGGACCTCAGAGCAGAGACTGGAATTTTTTAGGAAAATCTCATCCTCGTAGCCCAAGTGCTTTTGTAAGCACCTGCAAAATTTGTTTTGCCCACCAGATTCCACACCTTGGTACCTCATTATATTGTTAAAACAAACAAACAAAAAAAAAAACCAACCCGTGATTATAGCATGAGCACATGAAGCAAACTTGGCCACACCAGCAGAGCCTTGCAAGAAGCCAGAAGAACCACACACCATAAGGGCCATCATTTTCCACATCCGGACTCCAATCTCATCAAAGCTTCACCCAGCAGAAGAGGCAATCACTGCCCGGCTCACACTGCCACTTTGTGGCAGCACGGTTCATCAATAAATGCTCAAGATTATAGGTGACTACAAGAGTATCCCACCCGCATGGCAAAATCTGGCAAGCTACCCATGTCGTATTTGCTATGCCAAATACCAGTAAAATTATAGACCTCATTCCCATGACCTGACGGAATGGTTTGAACTCTTTATGTTCCTGGAGGCGAGCAGAATCCCTTGGGCAACACTACCATTTGACAGGACATATGGAGATGTTACTGGTGCCTGTTTGAACAAATGAATGATCAAAAGTAAGACAAGTGACATGAAGCAAACATTCAGTCATCTTTCACCATATATTTTAGGATGCAAGCCCATTGTTACTGATTGAAATCAGTGAGAAGCTTTTAGGTCCTTGTAGGAAGTACAGTGTACTATGGAATGACAGTTAAATCAGCTGAAAAATAAAAAATTTAAAAACTAAACTTCTTGCACCTCTCTTTCAGTCTCCCTATTACACTTTGAGTTTCTTATTCAGCTGTTATTGGGTTTTTGTACATCTCTTCATCAATTTAAGGATGTTCTCCCCTAACCATAGATTACTGAGAATTTTTATGATAGATGGACATTAGATTTTGTTAAATCGTTTTTTATAAATTTACTGAGACGCTCATAAGAATTCTTTTAGCCCTTTGATATGCTGGATCACATTAATTTACTTTGAAATGTTCAACCAGTCTTGCATACTTGACTGTAGCTTAATTCTTTATAATACGTTGCAAATGCTGAGAGAGAAAAAGCCACAAAAGGACACCTGTCTTCAGAAACTCTCGAGCTCATTGGCCAAAGTGGCAAGGCATGAGCCTCAGGGGACCAAATGCTAATATCCAAGCTTGACAAGCAGTGCAGAGAAGCGATGAAGAAAGAACTAAAAGAGAGAAGAGCAGAAATACTGGAAGATGACCCAAAAAGTCGAGAAAAGCATTCGCAACTCCCGCCTGTCTTTCACCAACTATAAGGCCAAGATGACTGCCTTCCAACATCCTGATGGATCTATCACATCTTGCAGAAAGGCAATGAAGAAGATTATCCATTACTTCTACTCAGATCTCTTTGATAGCATGTCCACCTTCACACATACCAAATTCCGCAGGATGAATATGTCGTTCCCAACTGTCTCCCTTCTGAAATCATACATGCCATTTCATCAGTAAAGAAGGGAACAGCATCAGACCCAGACAAAGTCAGACCCGAACACCTGAAGAATCTGCCTTCAGTACTCATCAATACACTGGCTCGGTTCTTCACATGCTAAGTGCGAATGCAAGGTGCATTCCCAATGAAAAACTCCCAATGAAAAACCAGCAGGACAGTTCTACTGTTCAGAAAGGGAGACATCCACAACATTGACAACTATCGCCCATCTGCCTGTTGTCTGTCATCTACAAGCTGTTCACTCGAGTCATTCTGAACAGGATTGGCAGAACATTAGATGAAGGCACAACCATTGCAAGCAAGCTGGCTTCCAAAAAGGATTCAACACAATCCACCATATCCACACAGTAACCAAGCTTATTGAAGTTTGTAGGGAGTTTGAGATGCCGCTCTGTCTCACGCTCATTGATTTAAAGAAAGCCTTTGATTCGGTGGAGACTGAAGTGGTCATGGAAGCCCTAGCCAAACAGGACATTCAAACCCAATACATCAAGATCCTTTCTGAACTGTATTACTGTTTCCCACCAGAATCTCACCATTCTACAAAGAAGTGATCATTAATGTGAAAAGAGGGGTTTGGCACTGTGATACCATCTCACCAAAACTCTTCAGCGGCACCCGCAGAAACATCATGCGACAATTAGAATGGGAAGGAGTGGGAGTGATGGTAGCGTGTCGGCAACTACACCACCTCCGCTTCGCTGATGACATCGTTCTAATAACACCAAACATTAGTCAAGCGGCACATATGCTGGCTGATTTCAACTAAGAATGTAGAAAGATAGGTCTACAGCTGAATTTCAGCAAAACTATGTTCATGAAAACTGAACTAGTTCCAGAGGCCCCATTCACTCTCAATGGAACAAACATCTCTGAATGCAGCAGTTATGTGTACCTAGGTTGTGAAGTTAACATGATGAACCACCTAAAACCCGGGCTGTGCAGGAGGAAGAGAGCAACATGAAATGCTTTCAAAAGCATAGAAGAAATAGCTAAAAGGACAAAGAGCCTCTGGCTCAGGGCACATCTCTTTGACTCCACCGTTCTCCCTGAATTAACATAGACCTTAGAGACCTGGGCCCTACAAAAGCAGGATGAGAGTGCTATTCGGGTCTCCCAGAGAGGAATCAAAAGAGCTATGCTTGGAATATCATGCCTCTCTCAAGTGAAAGAAGGAATCCGGAGCTCCGACCTCTGTCACTATTCCAGAATCAGGGATGCTGTCTCTTTTGCCAAGGCATCGAAAATCACATGGGCTGGACATGTAATGCAATTTGGAGATGACCGCTGGACTAGAGCCGTTACCGACTGGATCCCACGGGATGTCAAAAGATCGCGTGGCCGCCCACCTACAAGATGGTCAGAATTCTTCGTCAAACCCTGAGCGAACGGTTTGAGGCTCCTTGTATTCCGGGAAGCTACCAGATGCTATTGGGCTACAGTGGCTCGTGATAGGGTCAAATGAAAATGTTACTGGTGACTTCTTGGGGAAATTAATGAATAAAGGGATGTTAAGTTTCAAGTGATCAAGTGACATTGCAAATATATTAGCAACTAATGTTGTTATGTTTCTCTGAGAAATTATATCTCTTTCTTTTTGAAGGGTATTTTTATGAATCATATTTAATACTTATTTTTGTTTCTATATAAGGTAAAAGTTTTTTTTCCTTCAGACTTTTTTTTGGGATTTTGCATCTTTTGTGCTCTGTAATAAAATATGACATACCTACCATAAATTTAATTTATATATTTAATTTGATTGATCTTTTAGTTTATTCTATTATTTGAAGTCTATTGTCTCTTGTTTGCTATTCAACAAAAATTTGGGGAAGTTTTCAGTGTTTATTGGTTAAATTTTCCATTACCTTCTTCCTTTGCCTTATTTCCTTTACAAAATGCATTCTTAGGGAACCACAGTCATTGGCTACTTTGTATTCTTGTTCAATATTGTTCATCTATTGTTTTCAGTTTTGTAGTTTTTAATTAAGATATTTTCAAATTTGAGATATTTTGTTAAGCCCTGTCTTAATTTTTTTTATTTCTGCAATAGTTTTTTTGATCTCTAGCATGTGGTTTGCTATTGATTTCTCTGCAAAAACTGGCCATCTGTTCATTCTTGCTGTCCATTTTATATATTTGAACAGTTGAAAAAAAACCTGGACATAGAGGAGATGAATTTTCAGAAGTTTTCAAGTCAGTCATAAAGTGAGGCCCCAAAAAATTTTCTTTTTAGAGGTGTGACTAGCCCATCTACATTTCTCCCCGTTACCCAGACTTCCTGCCTAAAGAGACTGGATTGACCACAGCTCTCCTGTACAGACCAGTGTCAAACATCCATGAAAGCAAAATTCTTATGAGGAAGTTTTATCTCTTAATTTGCTTTTCTTCACACCTAGAATATTTCCTGCTTGAGATAGTGATGTCAAATTCAAAATATGCACTTTCTGATTTAGCCAAGATGTATGAATTGCATTATGCCATCAAATTCAAAATATGCGTATTTTTGATTTAGACAGGATGTTTGAAATTGTCTTATGCCATCAAAGACAGATGGCTTGACTCTATTTTTTTTTCTTATTGAGAAAAGCCCACCTGGCCAAATTACTTATAAGTCAGTTCTCCCCACCCCCACCCCTGTTGTATGACTCCTCTGAACTTCCCTAAGTAGCATAAACTTGGAAAAATAAATTTTTACTTTTCATCCCCATCCCCTCCACACTCAGGAAATATTTTTTTTTGCTTTTTTGGGTCACACCCGGCAATGCTCAGGGGTTTCTCCTGGCTCTGCACTCAGGCATCACTCCTGGCGGTGCTCGGGGGACCATATGGGATGCCGGGGATCAAACCCGGGCCGGCATGGGCTGACGCGTGCAAGGCAAATGCCCTACCCGCTGGGCTATCGCTCCGGCCCCTCAGGAAATATTTTATTTTAGTTAATAGTGCCCTCTTTTCTCTTTCATGAACAACATACCTTTTCCTAATTCATTAAAAAAGTTTATGAGCAGAAAACCACAGCATACTGACACTATCTCTGAAGACTGAATATTTGCGAATAGAACTGGTCTTCTGATCAATAAAACCTATTACTATCTCTTCAGACTCCAGGCAGCTGCTTTCCTGTGCCCTCTTCATTTTCAGTCTGTTTATAGTGGTGACATTATCGTACAGAGTGAAGTCCAAGCTTCATGTTACATGTGTAACTAGAGACCAATTGTTCATCTGAAACCTTTATAAGTCCTTATTTTCATTCTTACAAAAGGTCATTGTCCAATATAGAAAACATTTCATTATGACATAAAACTACAAAGAAATGCTGATTTACTTATAAGAATCCTTTAAAATGTTTTACAGGCAGCTGGAAGGATAGTACGGTGGGTACTGCTTTGTACTTGCTTATGGTAGATAGTAAGGAGCTTGCTTTGCAGCTGGCGGACTTGAGTTTGATCCCTGGCACCCCACACGGGTCTCTGAGTGCAGAGCCAGAAGCTCTAAGCATACCCAAGTATGACCCAAAATCACGGGTGAAAAAAGGAAAAGAATAGAAGAAAAGGAGTAAGAGACTGTGGTATGTACTGGTTATTTTGAATAGAAACAATTGCCTTCATTGTTTATATAACAGTACATATCACTAACATTCAATTGTATTTTACACACTTGCATTAATTAGTCCTGTGGTCAGAAGTCCTGTGAACTGAAGCTCTTCCATTTCTCCTTGTACTTTTCCTTTCCTTGTGACTGCCCCATCTTCTACTGACAGCACTACATGTGTCTAACTATATGCTTTTGTGGGGTTTTGTATAATATAACATACAGGTTTTTGTGTACTATTTTAGTGTTTCTAGTTTCTGTTATTGCCACATAGCAAATAAGTTTTCATCTCTATCAAGATCAGGAATAAATATCCATGACTTCAGGAAATCAGGAATTAATATTCTATCCTTTGACCTTGGCTAAAGTAATTTTGGGGTATATGTTTATTTTTATGGGGTACATACAGTAGTGATCAGGGCTTACTCCTGGCTCTGTACTCATGGGTTACTTCTGGCAGGGCTTAGGGGACCAAATGTGAGGGTGGGGTATCAAACCAGGGTCAGCACATGCAAGGCAAACCCTTAACCAAGGTACAATTTCTCCAGCCTTATGTATGGTTTTACCCTGTTTTACAACACTAATTTGTAACAGCAATTTTCTTCATAAGTACTATACTGCTATCTACCTTTCCTAATTTGCTTCCGCAGTTCTTCTGAACATTTTCTGCAAAATAAATGCAGAAATGCATTTATTAAATGCATTTATTAAACATGCATTTAATAAATGCAGTGATTTCTGAAGTCACGCTCTCACTGTAATCAGGAGAGCCTTGCCTCATTCAAGAAAACACTTCTAGTTCATTGTCTGTATCACTGTATCACTGTCTTCCTGTTCGTCATCGATTTGCTCGAGTGGGCACCAGTAACATCTCCAAATGTCCTATCTCATGCTAGTAGAGCCCAAGGGCATCTGCTTGCTCCAGGAACATAAAGAGTCTCAAACCATTCCATCAGGTCATGGGAATGAGGTCTATAATTGTTACTGGTATTTGGCATATCAAATACGACACGGGTAGCTTGTCAGGCTCTGCCGTGCGGGTGGCAGACTCTTTTGCACTTCTGATCTCCAGCATTTATTGATGAACCACGCGGCTGCTTCTGGGCTGTGATAGGCTCTTCTGCTGGGTGGAGTCTAATGCATCATTATAAAACATCTTAGCAAATACAAACATGACTAAAGTATGAATTTGTTTGTCTTTGTTTTGGGGCCACACCTGGAAGTGTTAAGCGGTTGACCATAGGGTTGCTCCTTAGGGGGCAATGCATCTCTGGGTATTGAACCATACCTATTGCACAGATATGAAAGATTAGTGGTCTCTCTGGAATTTTGTTTTGTATTTTTGGGTCACACCTTAAAGTGCTCAGGGACTCATCATGGCTCAGTTAACTGAGGTAGCTACTAGCAGGACATGAGGTAGGGGTGTCAAGCAGTGCTAAAAATGGAACATTATACTACAGCATTCGCCAGCCTCCATCATGCAAAGCATGCATTTCAGCCTATTGGGCTATCATTCTGATCCATAAATTGTCTTGTCTGGAAATTGGAAGTAAAAATCTCAAGTGCACTTTAATCTTTATACAAAACAGAGAATATATATTGACAAAATGCTGGTGGTTTGGTACAAGGGGTTTTATAGCTGTTACTAAATTTCTCAACAATGTTTTGGAGTGGATAATTTTTATTGTATACTATTATTGGTCTATAATGAGAAAGTAAAGCTTGAGAGTAAAATAGTATTACTAAGCTCACACAAGTTTTGATAGAAACTCAGATAAATTATACTGACATATTCTAATCTAGTAATTATATTTCTGTGCTTCAGGGAATTACTTACCTGTGCTTCTGTGGTTCAGTTTGTGAAATGAACCTATTCAAATTACTTATTCTCAAAGGAATAAAAGGGGTCTTAATATCTCATATTACAAGCATCCTATCTTTGAGTCCTGTCTTGTGCTGCACAGTGCACTCTCTACACTTAGGTCCTTCCCAGATCTAAACATTACACATTGACTGTGTCATCAGCTATACAAGGATCTACTTTCTCACCTGCATCTGTTTCAAATGTAGCTATCGATCACTTATACATATTTCTGTATTAACACTACATTATTATTGCAAATATTGAGAAGTCAGAAAGTCAGAGTTCTTAGATTTCAGCTATTTTAATATAAATGATATACGATGTATATCATATATATTAAAACATACGATATACATCATATATTTATATGACATATTGCTATATATTAAATTTCCAAAGGCAATTTAATATATATATATATATATCATATATCACTTGTGTCTTGTCTTTCCGTTTTTCATTTATTTGCTCAAGAGGGCACCAGTAAAATCTCCATACGTCCTGTCATGTGCTAGTGTAGCCCAAGGGCATCTGCTCACTCCAGTAACACAAAGAGCCTCAAAACATTCCTTTAGGTCATAGGCATGAGGTCTATAATTATTATTGGTTTTGACATATTAAATACATATTGGGTAGCTTGCCAGGCTCTGCCATGCAGATGGTATACTCTCACTAGTAGGCTCTCATCTCATTTATTTACTGATGAACCAAAGGGGAGAGATTAGCTTTTCTCTTGGGTGGAGCTCTGACCAGCTGTGGTGTCCAGATGTTGAAAATGATGGCCCTCATGGTGTGGGGGTTCCTCTGGCTTCTTGTGAGGCCCTAGATGGGTCAGGGCTAGAACTCAACTTCCCTCCCAGGTGCCTCATGATCAGCTGAGCACAGGGAAAGCTGGTAACAGCTCTGCCTTGTAAAGAATCAACTAGCCATTGTACAAATGTGAGAAATCCTGGGAAGGACCTGGTCCTAACTCGATTATTGTCTAAGACTGTCATGTGCAGATATTTTAGTATAATATATGATTGATATATATATATATAGAAATAATTGTTAAATAAAGTTATTGCATTCTTTCAAGGAACCAGGCTGTCTTACTTTAATGTGAAGGGAGGGTTCCACCGTGAAGAAGCTGGGGCACTGTTATTGTGCTCTTTAGAGATGGAAATCGAAGTTGACCATGGGACAAGTTGGACCATGCATCTAATCTATGATTTGGTGTACTGGAAATGTGAAGCCTATCATATGTGAGTGTCTTCTTGGAGATCAGGGCTACGGTCAGTGTTATAGTCTGTGAAAGTGGTAGGTGACCAATATGGCTCATTTCAAACCTATAAAGGCAATTTATGCGCTGGGAAAATGGGAATGTTTGCCTGCTTTAGTGAATAAGGCCCTTGATGTGTCAGGTTAGGTAGAAAATAAGGGGTTAGTGGAGGGACTCCACTAGTGGAGGTTAGGGTATGGGTTCAGCTTATGATAGGATCACAGTGTTCAGCTATATCTCTCTTCTGAGTGTAAATGAAAGTTAAAATCAGGAGTGATTGTTCTCTTTGGTCTAGTTGCCCCCTTTTGGCAGCCTGCCAGCAAGGACATGGTTTTTGTAGGTTATGGTTAGGGTTAGTGTTCCTGTGGGAGCCCCTTAGTTAATCTTGTGATTTTCAAACTTAGGGAGATGCTTGGGAGATTTAAGGGAGATTTAATGGAGATGAGGTACCATTAGGGCCATCATGAATTTTTTTCTGAAGTAATCCCAGCGGAGAGGTATCTGTCCATGAAGGCATGAGACTCACTGTAGAATGGAATTCATTGTTAGGGCTGGATTCCACCGTGAAGGAGTTATGGGGCCATTTTTGCACTCTTTAGAAATGAAAATAGAAGTTGCGCATGGGACAAGTTGGTTCTTATATCAAGGCTCTGATTTTCTATATCAGAAATGAATAGCTTATGATAGGTGAGGGTCTGCGTGAAGATCAGGGACAGGGTTAGGGGTTAGATTCAGCGTAAGTCGAATATGATCGGTGCGGCTCATTTCAAATTGCCAAAGGCAATTTACATGTTTGGAAATCTTAAATGTTTGCCTACTTTAAGGAACAAGGCTCTCGATATGTCAGGGTTCATAGAAATTTAGGGTTAGCAGTTAGCGGGATGGCTTGGACTGTGATAGGGTCACAGTACTCAGCTCTGTTTGGCATCCTGCCTACATGTGCTGGCTTTGTGTAGGTTAGGGTTAGGGTTAGGAAGATGGAGTCCTAAGTTTAGGGCTGGAGTTCCTGTAGTTCCTGTGGTGGTCCAGGCCTAAATTTCGGATTTTCAGAATGGAGCCAGATATGTTTAGAGCCATCAGAATCTTTCCCCTGACTGATAAAATAAGGCCGAGGAGAGGTCCCTGAGCAAGAAGACATAGGGCTTTCTAGGAAGGATTTAATTCTAAGGGCAGGTTCCACCATGAAGGAGCTAGGGCACTATTCTTGCGCTCTTCAGAGATGAAAATGGAAATTGAACACATGACAAATTGGACCGTGAATCTAAGCTCTTATTGGTATACTAGAAATGCATAGCATATGATAGGTCAGGGTTCGCTTAGAGATCAGGTCTAGGATTAGCCTTAGATTCTGTGTAAGTGGTAGGTGATCAATACCACTTATTTCAAACAGCCTAAGGCAATTTATTTTCTGGAAAATCGGGAAAGTTTGCCTACTTTAAGGACCAAGGCCCTTGGCGTGAATGAACTTTTTAGTAAATTAGGGTTAGTGGTGGGTCTAAGTTTAAAGTGAGGACGAGGTCTGTGATAGGGGTCCAAGGCCCACCTTTGTCTTTTTACTCAGTGGCAATGGAAGGTAATATTGTGGCTGATTTTTTCTGTTTTCTATACTTGCTCCCTTATGGTAGCTGACCTGCTATGGTAGGCTTTGTGTAGGTTAATGTTAGAGTAAGCAACATGGAAGTCTATGGTTAGGGTTAGAGTTTCTATGTGGGTCCCTGTTTAATTTTACAATTTTCAAACTTATGGAGGTCAGGTAGGTTAGGGCCATCATGAGTTTTCCCCTGATTGATAAAATAAGGCCACCAAAATTTCAGTGTCCACAAAGGCTTAGTGCTTCTTGTTGAACAGACTTCTGGGTAGGGCTTGGTTCTACCATGAAGGAGATTAGGCACTGTTTTTGTTCTCTTTAGAGATCAAAATGGAAGTTGATCAAAGGATAAGTCATAATATGCATCTGGCCTCTGATGTGGTACATAGGAAATGTGTAGCTTATGATAGCTACAGTTCTGCTTCAAGATGAATTCTATAGTTATGGTTAGAGTCTGTGTAAGAGGTAGGTGATCAAGACAACTTATTTCAAACTTCCAAAGGCAATTTATGTGTTGGGAAATTTGGAATGTTTGCCTACTTTAATGACTAGGCCCTGACATGTCAGGTTTTGTAGAAATGTAGAGTTAGCCTTGGGTCAAGGTTCTGGATGAGGGTTAGGCCTGTGATAGGGGCCCAGGGCACAGCTTTGTCTCTCTTCCTGTCAGTGGAACTTAAAAGTCATGTACAACTGTTCTATTAGATCTCTTTGCTCCTGTTTGGGCAGTCAGCATGCAAAGGTGGACTTTGTGTATGTTAGGGTTAGGTTAGAGACATGGATGTCTAGGGTTAGTGTTAGAGTTCTTGTGGGGGTCCCTGTGGTTAGTTTTGGGATTTTCAAACTTAGGGAGGACAGGTTTGGATAGGCCATTGTGAATTTTCCATTGATTTAAAAATGTAAGGTTGCACAGAGGTTGTAACCTTGGAGCAGGGCTTGCAGTGGGACGAACTTCTGGTATATGGTTGGGTTTCACTGTGAAGGAAGTAGGGTACTGTTTTTTGCACGTTGTAAAGATGAAAACGGAAGCAGTGCATGGGACAAGTTGAATTGTTTATCTAGTCTATGATCTAGTGCCCTGGAAATGCATAGCTTATGATAGGCGAGAGTCCTACCCATACCTTTCAATCTGCCCAAAGCAATTTATGTGTTAGGAAGTTAGGAATGTTTTCATACTTTAAGGACTAAGTACGTTGATGTTTTCTGTTCATAGAAATTTAGGGTTTGTGGTTGTACTATTGTTTGGGTGAAGGTTAGGGCTACAATAGGAGCACATAGCCCAGCTGTGTTTATCTTCCTGAGTGTCAATGGAAGTTAAAGTAATATGTGATTGTTATATTTGGCCTAATTGCTCCCTTTTGATAGATCTCCCTTCAGGTCAGGATTTGTGTAGATTTGGGTTACAGTAAGCAACATGGAGGTCTAAGGTTAGGGTTGGAGTTCCTATGAGGACTCTTTGGTTAATTTTGCAACTTTCAAACTTAGGGAGGCCAGACATGGTTAGGGCCATTGTGAATTTTCCTGATTGATAGTAATACCTTGGAGGGGTTCCTGTTCAAGAAGACATAGGGTTCGAAGTAAAACAATTTAGTGTTAGGGCTGGTTTCCACCTTGGAAGAGCTAGGGCTCAGTTTTTGTGCATTTTAGAGATGAAAATGGCACCTGAGCACAGGACAAGTTGTTTATCTAGTTTCTGATTTGGAACACTATAAATGCATAGCTTATCATAAGCGAGGGCCTGCCTGGAATTCAGGGATAGTGATAGTGTTAGAGTCTCTGTGTTAGGTTATCAATATGGCTTATTTCAAACTGACAAGGCAATTTATGTGTTCCAGAATCAGGAATGTTTGCCAACTTTAAAAACGAGGATATTAATGTATCAGGATTCATAGAAATTTAGGGTTAGCAGTCAGTCAGTGTTAGGGTGAGGGTTAAGTCTGTGATAGTGGTTCAGTTTTGTCTCTCTTCCTGACTGTCCATGGAAGTTAAAGTCATGGGCAATTGTTCTGTTCAGCGTAATTGCTCGCTTTTAGCAGCCTGCCTGCAAGAGCAGGCTTTGTGTAGGCTAGAGCTTGGGATAGAAACATGGAGGCCTATAGTTAGTGTTATATTTCCATTGGGGAACTGTGGTAGTTTTTGCAACTTTCAAACTTAGGGATACCAGGTGTGGTTAGGGTTATCGTGAATTGTCCCCTGATTAATAATATAAGGCTGCAAAGACGTCTATGTTCACAAAACACAATTCTCCTAGCACAACAGGTTTTCAGGGTTAGAGCAGAGTTCCACTGTGAAAGAGCTAGCTAGGGCGCCGTTTTTTGCACTCTTTAGAGATGAAATGCATGTTGAGCACTGGACAAGTCGGATGGTGCATCTAGTCTCTGATTTGCTCCACCGGAAATGTGTTGGTTATGATAGGTAAGGGTCCATTTGGATATTAGGGCTAGGGTTAGGGTTAGAGTCTGTGTAAATGGTAAGTGATCAATACGACTCATTTCCTACCACCAAAGACAATTTATGTGTTGGGAAATCAAGAATGTTTGCCTACTTAAAGGACCAAGACTCTTGATGTATTGGGGTTCACATAAATCTAGGGTTAGTTAGTGGTGGATCTAGGCTTAGAGTGTGGTTTAGGCCAGTGATAGGGCTCTTGCCCAGTTTTGTCTCTCTTCCTAAGTGTCAATGGAAGTTAAAATCATGGAAGATTGTTCTCTTTGGTCAAATTGCACCCTTTTTGCAGCCTGGCGCAAGTGTGCACTCTGTGTAGGTTAGTGCTTGGATTAGAAAAAAATGGAGTTGTGGGCCGTAGCGATAGTCCAGCGGGTAGGGCATTTGCCTTGCACTCAGCCGGCCCATGCCGACCTGGGTTTGATCCCTGGCGTCCCACATGGTCCCTCCGAGCACTGCCAGGAGTAATTCCTGAGTGCAGAGCCAGGAGTAACCCCTGAGCATCGCCGGGTGTGACCCAAAAAAGCAAATAAATAAATAAATAAATAAATAATATATATATAATTAAATTCAAAAAAGAAAAAATGGAGTTGTAGGGATAGGGTTAGAGTTACTGTGGGGTCCCTGTGGTTAATTTTTACGATTTTCAAACTTAGGGATGCCAGATTGATTAGGTAATCTGACAATACCCCTTATTGATAAAAACATGGAGAAGTACCTGTCTGAGTAGGTATATAGAGCTGCTGTGGGACAGACTGCAGGGTTAGGGCAGGGTTCCACTGTGAAGGAGCTGGGGCACCTTTTGTGCTATTTAAAGATGAAAATTGAAGGTGAGCATAGGATAGTCGGACTGTGCATCTAGTCTCTGATTTGGTACATAGTATATGCGTAGCTTAAGATAGGTGAGGGTCTGCTTGGAGATCAGGGTCAGGGTTAGGGTTAGAGACTGTGTAAGTGGTAGGTGATCAATATGACTTATATCAAACTGCCAAAGGTAATTACTGTGTTCTATAATGGGGAATGTTTGCCTACTTTAAGATCAAGTCTCTTCATGTGACAGGGTTTGTATGAATTTAGGGTTCGTGGTGAATCTTTGGTTTGGGCCTGCCCACAAGGCCTCTATCCTGCTTTGGATAGGTTAGAGGCAGAGTTAGCAACATAGAGGACTAGGGTTAGGATGAGTGTCCTGCGTGGGAACTGTGGTTAACTTTGTGACTATCAAACTTAGGTTTTCCTAAGAAAACCTAAGTTTGAATTTTCCCCCTGATTAATCATGTAAGACCTTAGAGATGTTCATGTCTCCAAAGTACATTTCCTAGTGGGACGGTGTCAGGGTTAAGGCTGGATTCCACCAAAAAGAGCTAGGGAGCCATTTTTCCACTCTTTATAGATAAAATGACACTTAAGCTAGGGACGAGTTGAACCATGCATCCATTCTCTGACTTGGTATAACTAAAGTACATAACTTATAATAGGTGAGGGCCCATTTGGAATTAAGGGCTAGGGTAATGGTCCTACAGCAAGGTCTATTTCAAGCCCAGGTATGCCTGATCCAGAAATTCAGATGCATGGGGCAGAGCTGCTACTGGCTCTCCCTGTGTGCAGCTGACCATGAGGGTGACCAGGAGGGAAGGCAGGTCTAGCCCTGGCCTGCCATCCCAACAGAGCCTCACAAGAAGCCAGAGAAACTCCCACACCATGAGGGGCCACCATTTTCAACATCCAAACTCCACAGCTTGTCAGAGCTCCTCCCAGGAGAAAAGTCCATCTTTCGCTGTCTTGTGTGGCCATGCGGTTCATCAATAAATGCACGAGATGAGAGCTTACTAGTATCCAACCCACACAACAGAGCCTGGCTAGCTACCCATGTAGTATTTCATATGCCAAAAACCAGTAAAAATTATTGACCTCATTTCAAACACCTGAAGGAATGGATGAGGCTCTTAGTGTTCCTGGAGTGAGCAGATGCCCTTGAGCTACACTAACAAATGACAGGACATATGGAGATGTTACTGGTGCCTGCTTGAGCAAATCGATGAACAACAGAAAGACAACGGATATGTGAAACAAATGATATAATACGTGAGGGTTCATTTAAAGATTAGGGCTAGGGTCAGGGTCACAGTCTTTGTAGCAGTAGCTAATCAATAAGGCTCATTTCAAACTGCCAAAATCAATTTATGTGTTGGAAATTTTACCTCCTTTAATGACCATGGCCACTGACATGTCAGGTTTCATGGAAACTTATGCTTAGAAGTGGGTCTAGGTTTAGGGTGAGGGTCAGACCTACATTAGGGGCCCAGTGTCCCACTTTGTCTCTCTTCCTGAGAGTCAATGGAAATTAAATTCCTGGGCAATTGTTCCGCCATGAGGTTGTATAGCTCACTTTGGTACCCAGCCCACAAGGGCAGACTTTGTGTTGGTTAGGGTTAAGGTTAGCAACATGGAGGCTTATGATTAGGGTTAGAGTTCCTTTGGGGCCCCTGGGGGTAATATTTTGCTTTCAGATTTAGGATGACCAGACTTAAGGCCATTGTGAATTTTCTTTTTTTTTTTTTTTTTTTTTTTTGCTTTTTTGGGTCACACCCGGCAATGCTCAGGGGCTACTCCTGGCTCTGCACTCAGGAATTACTCCTGGCGGTGCTCGGGGAACCATATGGGATGCCGGGATCGAACCCAGGCCAGCATGAGCCGGCCGCGTGCAAGGCAAACGCCCTACCCGCTGGGCTATCGCTCCGGCCCCTCATTGTGAATTTTCTTTGTATATGATAATATATCAATATGGCTCATATCAAACCACCATAATCAATTTATTTGTTTGGAATTGGAGATGGTTGTGTAAATTAAAGAAAAAGGCTCTTGATGTGTCAGTGTTCATCTAAATTTAGGGTTAGTGGTAGTTCTAGGGTTAGAGTGAGTGTTAGATCAGAGGTAACAGCCTTTGAGAGACAAAGACCCAGCTTTGTCTCTCATCCTGATTATCAATGGAAGTTCAATTTGTGGCAATATTGGCTTTCAGTCTAATTACCCACTATTGGCAGCCTACCTGCAAGGGCCTTCCGTTTAGATAGGGTTAGGGTCAGCATCATAGAGAGCTAGGGTTAGGGTTAGAATTTCTTGGGGCCCCCGTGATTAATTTTGTGGTTTTCAAACTTATGGAGTCACTGTCTGTCTTCCCATTGTTCATCGATTTGTTCGAGTGGGCACTAGTAACATCTCCATTAGTCCTCTCACAAGCAAGTGCAACCCAAGGGCATCTACTTGCTATAGGGACAGGAGGAACCTGAAACCATTCTTCAGGTTATGGAACTGAGGTCCATAATAGTTACTAGTCTTTGGCATAAAAAGTAAATAAAACATGGTAGCTTGCCAGGCTTTACCGTGTAGGTGGTATAGTCTCAGTAGAAGGCTCTCAACCCTAGCATTAACTGATGAAACTTAAAGGGGAAGTTCACGTTTTATTTTAGATGGAGCTCTGAGGAACTATGGAGTCTGGATGTTGAGAATGACTAACTGCATGATGTGTGGTTTGCTCTGGCTTCTTGCCAGGCTTACTGGTATCAGTTAAAACATGTCTATAACTTCTGCAGACAGGGAACAAACTGTGACATTACTTTATCAATCAGGGGGAAACCTTATGACCACTCTAACGATTCCTGGCCTCCCTAAGCTTGAAACTCACAAAAATAACCATGGGTAGCCACAGGAACTCTAACCCTAATGCTAGGCCTTCATGTTGCTAACTCTAGCCCTAACCTACACAAAGCTAGCCATTGTGGGCAGGCTACAAAAAAGGAGCAATTAGACCAAAATGAACAATTGCCCACAATGTTAACTTCCATTGACACACAGAAGGAGAGACAAAATTCGTACTGGGCTCCTATAGCAGGCCTAGACCTCATTCCAAACCTCACCCCAGACCTAGAGTATCCTCAATTCCTAGGAACTCTGACACATTAAGGGCCTTTGTCCTTAAAGTAGGCAAACATACCCAATTTTCCAACACATAAATTGTCACTGACAGTTGTAATAGAGCCCTATTTATGACCTACCACTTACACAACTCTAACTCTAACCCTACGCCTGATCTCCAAGTGGTCTCTGACCTATCATAAGCTATGCATTTCTGATATACCAACTCAGAGACTAGACGCATGGTCTGTTTTGGCATATGCTCAATTTATATTTTCATTTCTCAGGAGTGCAAAAATAGCAACATAGCTCCTTCATGATGGAACCAAGCTGAAACCCTAAAGTCTGTCTGACAGCATACCCTGTGCCTTAGTGGACAAGGAAACTTACATAGCCTTACTTTATTAATCAGGGAAATATTCATGATGGCCCTAACCATACCTGGCCTCACTAACTTTAAAAACTACAATATTAACCACAGAATCCCACAGGAACTCTAATCCTAACCCTAACTCTAGACCTAAACCTAGGCCTCCTTGGGTCAGTCCTTGCAGATAGGCTGCCAAAAGGGATCAATTAGACTAACATGAACAACTGCCCATGACTTTAGCTTTCATTGACACTCAGAGAGTCAAAAGCTGGGCACTGGACCTCTGTCGCAGGCCTAAACCTTACCCTAACCTTAGACCCACCGCTAACCCTGACACGTGAAGGGCCATGGTCCTTAAAGTAGGCAAATTTCCCAATTTCCTTACACATAAATTGCCTTTGGAAATTTTAAAGGAGCTGTATTAATCACATACCACTTACACAGACTCTAACCCTAACCCTAACCTTGTAATTCATCAGATAATTAACTATCATCAGCTACACATTTCTGGTATACCAAATCAGAGACTAGGTGCATGGTCTATTTTGGCCTATGGTCAACCTATATTTTTACTTCTAAAGAGCACTAAATATGTGCCCTAGCTTCTCATCATGGAACCCAGCCCTAACCCTAAAGTCATCACACAGTAAGTGCTTTGCCTTCGCTGACAGGGACCTCTCTGAAGCCTCACTTAATGATCATGGAAAAATTTATGATGGGCCTAATCAAACCTTTCCTTCCTAAATTTGAAAATTGCAAAATTAACCATGGGGCCCCTTCAGAAATACTAACCCTAATCTTAGGCCTCCATGTTGCTAATCCTAACCCTAACCTCTACAGGGCCACCCATGTTTGCAAGCTGCCAAAATGGAGCAAATAGACAGAACTGAACAATCACACACAACTATAATTTCCATTGACCCTCAGAAAGAGACGCAAAACTAGGCACTGGGCCTTGATCACTGGCCTAACCCTCACCCTAACCTTAGACCCACCACTAACCCCCTATACATTGGCACTCTGACATGTGAATGACCTTGGTTCTTAAAGTCGGCAAACATTCCTGATTTCCAAATACATAAATTGCCTTTGGCATTTTGAAATGGACCATACTGATCACCTCCCACTTACACACAGTCCTATCCTAAACCTAGCCCTGGTCTCCAAGCAGACCCTCACCGATCATAAGGTACACTTTTCATGACACAAATTAGAGAATAGGTACACGGTCCATTTTGGCCATGCTCAACTTCTATTTTCATCTTTCAAAAGTGCAAAAATGGCTCCCTCACTCCTTCACAATAGAACCCAATCCTAGCCTATAAATCCAACCCACAGTGAACCCTATGTTTTGCTGACAGAAACCTCTCTGTGGCTTTACTGTATGAATTAGGGGGAAAGTCACGAAGGCCCTAATTATACCTGTTCTCCATAAGTTTGAAAATCGCAAAATTAACCATGGCACCCTAACTCTAGGCCTCCATGTTGCTAACCCTAAATCTAACTAGACAGAGAGAGCCCTTGCAGGTAGGCTGCCAATAGTGAGTAATTAGACTGAAAGCAAATATTGTCACAAATTGAACTTCCATTGATACTCAGGATGAGAAACAAAGCTGGGTACTGGGCCATTACCTCTGGTCTAACCCTCACCCTAGCCCTAAAACCAACCACTAACCCTAAATTTCTACAAACCCTGACATAGTCAAGGGCTATGGTCCTTAAAATTGGCAAACTTCCTGATTTCACAACACATAAATTGCCTTTTGCAGTTTGAAATGATTCGTAATGGTGACCTACCACTTACACAGACTTGGACCCTAACGCTAGCCCTGATGTGTAAGGGCACCCTCACCTATCATAAGCTAAACCTAAAGTTGGTCACACAGCAATCCCTATGCCTTTGCAGAAAGCGACCTATCTGTGGTCCTACTTTATGAATCAGGGGGTAAATTCACTGTCGGCCTAACCAAACCTAGCCTCCAAGTTTGAAAATTGCTAAATTAATGACAGGGACCACCACAGGAACTCTAAGCAGAGCCCTAGGATTTTACATGTTCCTAATTCTAACCCTAACCTACACAGTTCCAGCCCTTGTAGGCAGGCTGCCAATAAGGAGCAATTAGACCGAATGGAACAATCACCCACGACTTTAACTTCCATCGATGCACAGAAGGAGAGATAAAGCTGGCTACTGGGCCTTTATCACAGGCCTAACTCTCACCCTAACCTAAATTCACTTCTTTTTTTTTTATGAAATTATATTTATTAATTATTATATATTAAGCAATATATTAATAATATTATATACATGTAATATATAAAGTTTTATACGTTAAATTCTATTTTTTTAACATTAGATCTAGAATCTGCCGATATTTACCTAAGGATTTTTTAAAGGTTATGGGTTAGGGTGTTTGCTTTGCATGAGGCCCAAGTTTTTTTTTTTTTTTTTTTTTTTTTCCTGGTCCTTACCAAAGGTTTATTATTTTTTTTTCTATATATTTTTTTTTAATTTTTTAATTTTTACAATTACAAAGATATACAATTAAAAAGTTCATATTTGGGTTTTGGTCATACAGTGTAGCAGCACCCATCCCGCCACCAGTGCCCATCTCCCACCACCAACGTCCCCGGTTCCCTCCCCCTCCCCCAGCCCTCCTCCATGGCAGGTTCTTTATTTCTTTCCATTTCTCTATCTTTCTCTTTTCCTTCCTCTCCAGACTATGGATTACAGAACATACATTAAAGGGTTGTCATGTGTATCCTTTTGCCTCTATTTAATGCTCAGTTCTAGGTTGGCATTAGTACCCTCACAATTGTTAGCACACTGTTCCATTTTCTGTCTTACCTAGCCTCTGACTCCCACATGCTAAATTCACTTCTAACCAAAATTTCTAGGAACCCTGTCAAGGACCTTGATCCTTAAAGTAGGCAAATGTTCCCATTTTTCCCAACACATAAACTTCCTTTTGTGGTTTTAAATGAGCCATAATGATTACCTATCACTTAGACAGTAACCCTTACACTAGCCCTGATTTGTAAGGGGACGGCTCACTTATATGCTACACATTTTGGTTTCCCACATCACAGACTAGATACACCATCTGATTTGTCTGTGCTAAAACCCATTTTCATCTCAAAGATCACAAAAACGGTGCCCTAGCTCCATCATGGTGGAACTAGCACTAAAAATGAAGTCCATTTCTCAGCTAGACCTATGCCTTCACAGACAGAGATCTCTCCATGACCTTACTTTATCAATAAGGGGAAAATGAAGAATTGTCTTAGCTATACCTGACCTCCATTAGTCTGAAATTAAAAAAATTAACATGGGGCCCCAAAAGGATTAAGGTTAGAGCCCTAATCCTAGGCCTCACACAACCTTAGCCATAAACTACACGAAACTAGCCTAGCTGCCAGGCTGCCAAATGGAGCATTAGACGGAACGAAACAATTACAGATAACTTTAACCTTCATTCACAGTCAGGAAGAAAGATAAAGCTGTGCAATGGGCTCCTATTGCAGGCCTAAACATCACCGTAACCGTAGAACTACCGCTAGCCATAATTTTCAATGAACCCTAACATGTCAAGGGCCATAATCCTTAAAGTAAGTAAAGATTCCCTATTTCCAACATATAAATTGCCTATGGCAATTATACAAATATGGCATCTTGAAATGAGCCATATTGATCACATACCACTTACACAGACTAACCCTAACTCAAAACTTTCTTTTGAAGAAGTCTAAAGTTATTTGCTTGTCTTTGAACTTGCATTTAAATATGAACAACAGAGTGTTTTTATGGAACATTTTAATATAAGCAATGCTATACCAAAAAATTTGCAGTATATTATGGTGATATAATATACTGCAGTATAATTTGCAGTATATTATTTTTCCAAAGACAGATTAAAAACAACAAGACTGGCTTGTTTCCTGGTTTTTAGTCCAAGTGTGCTCATAAAAGAGAACCTGCATTGTAGAAACTGAGAGAAAGCTAAGGAATGGAAAAATCACAATGGAGCCACTGTTCTAGGAGAAGGAGAAGGGAATGTTGTTAGAAGTAAAGGGAGGAAATTAAGAAATCATATAGAGAAATTTCTAAATGAAGTTATGAAAATGAAGTGAGATAATGCCTGGCTTCAGTTTAAGATATCATCTCCTACTGTAAGATTGAGATATTAATAACAGTGTTTTTATTTTCACACTTCTTTGTAAACATATCTTCTGCAAATAGAAAAAATTACCATTGGGCCCCCACAAGAACTCTATTCCTAACTCTAGGTCTCCATTTGCTAACCCTACCCCTAACATACACAAAACTTGAACTTGCGGATGGACTGCCAAAAGAAAGCCATTAGACCGTTGTACAGTGGATTGCCAAAATGAAGCAATTACACCGAGTAAACAATTGCTCAAGACTTTATTTTCTATTGACACTCAGGAAACGAGACAAAGCAGGACACTGGGCCCCTATTGCAGGGCTAATCCTCACCCCTAACCCCTTACCCATGGCTAACCCTAAATTTATACAAACCTTTCACATCAAGGTACTTGGACTTTAAAGTAGGCAAACATTCCCAATTTTCAGCATGTAAATTGCCTTTGTGGTTTAAAATGAGCTGTACTGATCACCTATCATTTACACAGACTCTAACCCTAACCCTAGCTCAGATCTCCAAGCAGACCCTCATGTATCTTAATCTATGCATTTCCGGTGTACCAAATCAGAGACTAGATTCATGGTTCACTCTGTGACCTTGTAACCGTGTGCTCAACTTCCATTTTCATCTCTAAAAGCACAAAAATGACATCCTAGCTCCTTCTTGGTTGAACCCAGACCTAACCCTGAATTCCATCCACTGTGAGCCTTATCCCTTCATGGACAGGGACCTCGCCATAGCCTTACTTTTTTGAATCAGGGGAACATTCGCGAATGGCCCTAACCATACCTGACATCCCTAAGTTTAAAAATCACAAAATTAACCACTGGTCCCCTAGGAATTCTAACTCTAACCCAGGTCTCCATATTGCAAATCCTGAAATGAAAATAGCATTATAATAAAATATATGCTCTCAGTGACTTGAACCCAAACAAGCACGATGCAGAGAAAGTGTACTGGAGTGCAATCTCTTTCCCCAACCGTTCTGGTCATATATATATATATATATATATATATATATATATATATATATATATATATATATATGTATGTATGTATATATACATACATATATATATATATATATAAGTTACAAATAGCAGAGAGAATGACAAATCTCATTCATGATATGGAAGAAAGGATAGTGACTATCACTGGCTCTATGAATATAAAATTGGCCTTCCCAAAATACGAGGAACTGCTCTCTACTTTTTTTTTCAAACTGCCAATAGAGCCATCCTTAATATATCCTTAGATGTCCAAGGATGTAAGCAGGAATTTAAAAAAATGCCACCTGCCAGAAAAATAAAAGCCATAAAATTTTTAAACTGCATTATAGTTTAAGCGACAACAACAAAAAAACCTTGGGGAAATTTGAAATAACAGATTGGATACAAAAAAATATATATAACAGTTGACAACTAGAAAACTCAAGGGAAATGACACCAAGAGCAAAGAATAACTTCCCAGAATCCAACCTCAAAGGCACAGAAAATTACATCTTCTTATCAGATGGAGTTCAAAGTACCTATCATAGAAAATTAAAGAGGTAAAAGGAATCACAGAAATGCAAGCCAGAGTGATAAAAGAGGACTCATAAAATTGGATCAAAGCTGAACAGAACTCAGAAAAACAAATTACTGGACTCAGAAATAAAATTATTGAGCATAAGGCAGAGATAGGAGCTTTAAATCTGATAACAGATATATAAGCTGTGAAGAAATCAGTAAATGAGGTGAGGAATGAAACAAAATTATGGAAAAAATAATAGACCACGTGGAGAAGCATATCTATAAGTGCTAAGACAGCAACTTATAGAAGACACATGTGGTAAAAAGAAGAAAAATATATTAAAATGTAAGAAACACTAAGAGACCATTATTTTAGGTTGTCAACAATAATATATTGGGACAATACCCAGGATATAGACCCAAAATATTGTCATTTGGAAAAATATAGATGATCTTAATATGAGAAATAGAAGCACAAACTTACACTCTGTCTGGTTTTATTCATATGTGATATATTGAGAAACAAACAAAAACTGAACTTTTAAATAAACTGAAAGTAAACTTTTAGGTCATCAGACCAATTAGTGATTAGTTCATCAAACTAAGAAGTGTATGGGGTGTATATGGTGGTGGCGATAGTACAACAGGTAGGGCCATTGTCTTACATGTAGCCAACTCTGAGCTGCCAGGAGTGATTCTTGAGTGAACAGTGAGGATTAATGCCTGAGGATAGCTGGGTTTAGCCCCAAAACAAAATTAAATGAAGGAATGGCAGGGAGCTCGATGAGATGGGTTGTGATAGGCTGTCGCTGGGTGGAGTTCTGATGAGATGGAAGTCCGGATGTGGGAAATGGCAGCCTGATGGAGTGGGGGGTCATCTGGCTTGTTGTGCGGCTCTGCTGGGGTGGTGGGCCAGGGCTAGAACCCCGCCATCCCTCCTGGGCACCTCATGAGTGGCTGGGCACAGGGAGAGCAAGTAGCAGCTCTGTCTCATCGAGTTCCACCCTGCAGCAGTTTTTTTTTTCAATCCGGCCCAGGTATGCTGAACCAGAGACTTACAGACATGGGGCAGCCTGGCAAGCTGCCCTGTTTTATTTGATATGCCAAATACCAGTAACAATTATATTAGTTCTTTCCCATGACCTAAATAATGGTTTGAGGCTCTTTATGTTCCTGGAGCGAATAGATGCCCTTGGGCTCTACTAGCATGAGACAGGACATTTGGAGATATTACTGGTGCCCACTCTAGCAAATAGATGATCAACAGGAGGATAGTGATAGTGATAGTGATAGAATGGGAGGGGAGAATGGGTCCAAATGTTTGGAAGAACAATATGGGCATTCCTCAAAAAGCTAGAAATTGAGCCTTATATGACCCAGTAACACCACTCTCAGAATATCCCCTGGGGCTTCAAAAACACACAGCAGAAACACCATCTGCACTACTTACTATGTTTATTGCAGCAGTACTCAACATAGCCAGAATCTGGAAACAACCTGAGTCCCCGAGAACAGACTGGTTAAAGAAACTATGGTACATATACATAATGGAATACTCTACGGTAGTTAGGGAAAAGCGAAGTCATGAAATTTGCTTATAAATGGATAGGCATGGAAATTATTATGCTGGATGAAATTAGTCATAAGGAAAAGCACAGGTATAGAAAGATTGCATTCATTTGTGGGGCATAAAAATCATGCTTAGTGAAATGAATCAGGAGAGGGAAAGACATAATGATTGCACTCATTTGTGCATTGTAAAAACCATAATATGAAACCAATAACCCAGGACAGTAGAGACAAGGTCAAGAGCCTGCTTCAAACTCTTAAGGAAAAAGCAGTTGGGATAGGGAAGGATCATTAAACAAAGAGAGTGGTAAATGACCACTATATAAAAATGCATGTAAAATAGATAAGTAAATATACATGGTGATCTCTCAGTATCTGTATTGAAGACCATAAGGCCAAATGGGAGACCGTGAGAGAGGGAGAAAAAAATAAAGTGTCTGCTGTAGAGACAGGCTGGGACATGGTGGTGAGGGGGTGCAGGAGGGTAAAGGGGCATATTGGTGGTGAAAAATGTGCATTGTTGCAGGAATGGGTGTTGGAACATTGTGTGCCTGAAAACCAATCATAGACAGCCTTCTAACTATATGGCACAGTGATTCAATAAAATTAAAATAAATAAATTAATTAAAATAAAGTTTAAACTGATACAGTTAAAAAACAAGGAAAGATTGCGAGCTTAAGTTTCCAGTTCAAAGGTGAGACAAGTCTAGAGCCTCCCTGGGCATGCTGAGGACAAGTAGCTGTGCCCAGGAGGCTCTAGAGTCCCCATCGTTGCTCCATCCTGTCCCCAAAGCTCCTAAAAATGACCTCTCCATGACTATTGTATGACATGACCTAGCTAGCTTGCCATCTTTGCTGTTTAAGCTACTTAAAGTTTAAACTATTTACATGTCTTTAAGCCAGGTTCAGGCTAATGAGATATCTCTTTTGTGTGAACACTGATGGAAGGTGTGGCAGTTACAGGAATCATTTTAACTCTGAGTTAATAACTTTTAAAATACTATTATGGTCTATACTATGATTTCATTGATATCTAGTTTGGGTAAATTCCTCTCAACACTCACTGGTCTCAGCGTGTGACAATTAGGAATTTCCCAGGAGATCACCACCCTGGCTACATTGAGACTACCCTTTAAGATGTCCTCAATGTATGGATCATGTTAGTTTTCCCTCAAGCAAGTGAGCAAGACCTTTTCAGTAAACAGAGGATAAGATACTCAGAATCGTTCTGGTGCAGAATAGAAATAAGGACCTTATGGGTACTGTCTAGAATGCATTTAAGTTCATGGCTTTAAATTATGATGTTTCTCGCCATAAATATACATCTATTAAAATGTATTTATTATACCAGCCCCTCAGAGTTTTGACATAAGAGATAATCTCGGAGGAGGTGAGTAGACCCTGACATAATCATTTGTTTAGACCTTGTTTAGAAACAGAGATGAGGTACCACACTACACCATAAACCTAAAAGCTGATTTGTTGATCTTTGGTGATGCTCCCCTCCCTAAAAGAAAGGATTATGTCTTTGAGGTATACAAGGGAACTGACTTGAGATAGAATCATCCATTTTGGTGGGAAACCTGGACCCTGGTGCATGGTTGGAGGTCGGACCAATATCTAGAGTTCTGGGAAATCCCATTACTTTAGATTGTAGTAGCAAAGCTTATTTTTTATTGGTAATTAGTAAAAGCTTTTGGATCTGAGCTAAACTTGTGATTTGTCCATCTAACGCTAGTCCTTGAGATAAAAGGGAACTCATTCCTCGATATTGTTGTGGACCGCTGCAGCTACTGACACACCATGTTGTTGGGGAATGCCACCACGGTCCCTGACAATATCGGGAAGTGAGTTCCCTTCTACCTCCGGAGCCGGCAGGGAATGAATGAAAATTCAGAAATCTGATGCAGTTGTAAAAGGGCTTTACTATTACAGGTTCCAATATACAATCCAAGAGCAGGGAAAACCTCCGGACTCTGGGTTCCCAGATAGGCCTCAGCCACGTGTAGGCCAAGATGGCTGCCACCACGTGTTGAGGCCCAACAGAGAATGGAGAGGACTGAGAAGCAAATCGCCAAAGGAAGCTGAAATGGCAAAAAGGAAAAGAGCTTCTTTCTTCTTGCAGCTTATTTTATAGCTAGAAATCCGCCCAAACTCCCCAGCCCGGCCCATTCTGGGCTGGGCTATTTAGAGATGAAAACAGGAAAATAGCTCTGTAGAAATGTAGCAACTTCAGGAGGCCTTCTGCATGTTTACAAGAACCCAGAGCTAATTCAAAGCCTCCCTAGCAGAGCTGGGAGGAGCTATAAGCTAAATGTAACTTCCCCTGGCAGGAAGGGTCAAATGCCCTCAGGTGATTTCTCCCAGCACCTCACCTAATGTCTTGAGCCAAGATCTGCCTGGAAATGCCTTTATAGGGTAGAGAAGGGGGTTTCTGAGATGGCCTGCCTCTGTACCAAAGACTATACTAATGCCAGTTAAATATTTCTCCAAGCCTTCACAAGAGTCTTGTCACTTCACGGTAGTTTTGTATTTTGGTTGCCTTTGAGTTATCAGGGAGCAATGCTTGCTTGCTTGGAGGCAAACAGCATTTTCTCTGGTCTAATTACTTAGAGATCCAATGTGGCCAGGCAAATATGCTGGTAAGATCTAGCTAGTCCCACGATGATAGTGGTAGCATGAGAGAATATTTATACCAGCCAGTACAGAATACATGGTCAGATAAACTGCCACATTAAAACTACCCCCTTATCTACAAAGTGACCTGCAGGAGGCAATACAGGGCAGATGCAGAGGCTTTTAGGTGTCCTGCAACACCATGTTATATTTGACTCAGCAAGACCTATATTCTATGCCTTTGACACCCAGATTTCCTGAGTTGCCACACTGCTCCTTTCCTGGGATAGGTTAAACTTATTTTTTTGTTTTATCAGTAAAGATAATTATTATTACCTTTATATGATTGGCTTAAAACATTTTTATAGTTGATCCAAACTATCATGGGTAGCTGAGTAATTAGCTTAAAATAATTAATAAATAATTTACTTTCATCCCTAAAACTGGGTGTGTTTCCTTCTGTCTCCCAGCACTAATTTACAGAAAGCAGAAATTTAGCACCTAAAGAAATTTAGCACAGATAAAATATGTCTCCTTAGGATGCTAGCTGGGTCTCTTTTTGGAGGCCTCTGCTATTTTAGTCTTACCAGTATACTTTCTTTCAGTAAACCATCTCTACGAGTAAATTATTTTATTATCTCACAGCTCTAATTCAGCAAAATTTGGGTTCATACACCTATTCCTGACCTTAATATGCAGTAACAGTAACAACAATAGGAAGTAAAGAAACATTAATTTTTATCCTATTATAAACAAGTTTATCTAAGATTACTTTCTTAAGGATTATTTTTTATGCTGCAAAATTATTGAGTAAGGGAATATTTCCACTGTTGGCTCAAGGTCTGGTATCTTAAGTTGTGCTTGTGCAGATTTAATCCTCCTATGGGCAAATCCTGTTCCTATGCGCAAAGCTCCTTACTATTTCTCTACTATAAACAGATTGTTTATTATAAAGAATCTTCTCCCTTAAAACAATTATATCCTTCCAGGAAAACATTCCTTGGGTTGTTGGTTTGAACTGGTCAGAGGTCCATAAGCAGAAAAAACTCATACCATTGTAAAAACCATCACGAATTACACTCTGCAGTTCTTCATAACAGATTTACTATAGTTCCCTCTAATTGAATTTCCCAGGAGGGTCATATCATGGTAGACAAAAATTCAACTAAGATGTTTGAATTAATTTTCTAGAAGCAATAAATTAAAGTTATTTTTAAAAAAGATAAAAGTATTGTGGCTGCTAAGGCTTGCATATATGTCAAAATTTAAATCCATAAAATAATAAAGTTCATGGTGTGAAGCCTTAGAAGAGGAGAAAAGTGTAAGAATTAAAAGATGTGTCACCACATGGAAACCAGCAAGGAACCTACTGATCTTTTCTGTCATTGGCAATAATTAAGGCTAGCACTAGGTGCCCTTGCAAATCATTCAGACATTCTGCAGACATTCTAAACCCATTTAGAAAGAATTTATTTGCTTCAGGCAGCAACTTGCAACATCTTTGAACTGGAAAATTGCCTCGGAGTGTTCCAGCATTTATTGTCTTCTAAATTATTACTAAGACTGCGGTTTTAACTTTTTCTCTTGGATCCTGTATTATTCCTATTAGAAAACACACAGGAGGAAACAGCTCTCTCCCTCTCTCTCTCTCTCTCTCTCTCTCTCTCTCTCTCTCTCTCTCTCTTCCCATTCTATTGTGGAGCAAAAGGTAGAGAAAGAATTCATATTAGACTTTGTGAGCATTTACAAGTGAACCATAATTTTTGATTACATAAACAAAAACTACAACTGCACTTTGAATAAGTCCAAGACTTCACCCAGCAATTGATTAACTATTTTTTGTTTAAATTTTCCATCTCCATAGCAAATGGCACAAATCCTCTGGGTTAAATACAAGTGTTCTTACCTCCTCAAGAATGAAGACTAAAAGGTTTAATATATTTGTTGGCGGCTAGTACCACTAGGAGAGGACTAATTTCAGATGTAAAAAGGGATAGAAACCTGGTTCTAAAGGCACTGATGGTGGACATAGCTGGTCAGAAAGATTTCTTTGTTCCTACCCCCAGAGACAACCTTTTTTTCCTCTCAGGCTCCCGTCAGGACTGTATGGAGCAAACACACCCTAGGCCTTTGTTCACACAAGCTCCTTCAGCAGCTCTTTCTTGAACTTTTTGATGCTCCCCACCCCTCGCCTCCCTTACCCCTCAAATTTTTCGTTCTATTCTTAGCAAGGTAAAATGCGAGTTGGGTTTAGATTTTTAGCAAAGCTATTAAATCTTTTGGGTCTTTTCCATCCCCATGTTCCACAAGTCAGTATCTTTTCTGAAAGCAATTTTAGTCAGGATAAACAGGAAAGTGGGAAGGTTAATGTGATGAAGGATCAAAAACTTCCTCAAGTAAACTGGATCTCATTTACTTATAGTTTTCAATGGGACTTTGATTAATTGACCTCTCACACTTAATATTTTATCATTTCTGTGGTTGTATATCCTTTTTGTTTACACCATTTATTTCAACTACAGAGTTTCAGCTACTTTGTTCTGAAAACACCCTCTTTCTTCCTCCATTTGTCTCCCTCTCTATTTTCTTTTCTTCTACTTCTCTCTCCTCTTCTGCCTCTGCCTCCTCTCATTATTGTCTTCTGAAATTTGCAACTTGGGTCAATCCTACATTTTTAAGCAATTTGAGTCAATCCTACATTTTTGTTTCTCAGACCCATGCTTATGAAGGACAGTAGAGGGCATGATTCTTCTTTTTTAAATGTTAACAGATGCTTTATTTTATTTTTTTTTTAATTTCTTATTATACCAGTGTGAGATATACAAAGATGTTCATGTTTGGGTTTCAGTCATAGGGTGTTCCAGCACCCATCCCCCACCAGTGACCATTTCTCACCACCAATGTCCCCGATTCCCTCCCTCAACCCAACCTGCCTCTATGGCAGGCACTTTGCCTCTCTCTCTCTCACTTGCTCTCTCTTCTTTTCTTACACAATATGGCTTGCAGCACAGACATTTAGAGGTTATCACGTATATCCCTTTGCCTACATTCAATGCTCAGTTCTAGGCTGGTATTATCATTTCCAACAATTATTAGTACACTGTTGAGGGTCTTATTCTTCCATCTCACACATATCTTTGTCATAAATAATGTTATTTGATCCACAGTTTCCTCATACACCTGAATCCAGCCTATTCATAGCCTTTCTTCAGCCCCATAAGAAAGTTAGACTGTGTCAACATCACATCCTTATCTAAGGGCATTATCATTCTGTTGACACAAGCAACTGGATTAAAGAAAAATTAATACCACAATCAAGCAAGCAGAGCCAGTATTTTATTTTTATAGGTTACCCATGATTTTTTTTCTCCATCCTTATTGCAGCATAGTGATGGGGGTGCAAGGGAACATTGTGTTACTGTAGGTGAGGAACAAAGTACAGGAGAAATCCCCGCTCTTTAATTAAGTGCAGCATAGAACCTAGTTTTGAAGTGCATGGTTTATTCCTTGAAATTGCTGGCTGCAGATATAACACTGAGAGAGACAAGACACAGAATGGTTAACATTTATATTTTTACCTTGTTACTTGTCACTTGTCTTCCCATTGTTCATCAGTTTGCTCGAGCAGGCACCAGTAGCGTCTCCATTTGTTGGGAATAGGTCCATTACCATCACTGTTTTTGGCATATGGAATACACCATGGATAGCTTGCCAGGCTCTGCCGTGGCTCTGGGTTCATCCCAGGGGGCCCAGTCCTTTTCTATATCAGACCATCATCCATCCAGGGCTCACTGGGCAGAGCCCTGGGTGTAGACAAGCCAGTCTCCTGTCTGCTACCTGCCAACGCAGCCGGGCACCACAGCCACACCTGCAATACTTTAAGGGGCAAGATTTTTTAAATAAAATAAAAATATTTTTAACATAGCTTACAAGAATTAGAGTGAACTTGGGGCACATTGTTTTCTGGTTCTCAGAGCAATCAGAGAAAATAATAATAAGCAAGATAGTTACTAAGGCTTGGCCAAAGGATATACTTTAACCTACTGAACACTTGTATTCAACAATAAAATCAACTGATTCAGCACCTCCATGATTGTGCGAGTAATGATGAGAGAAAGCGACAAAAGGACACTTGTCTTCAAAAACTCTCCAGCTCATTCACCAACATGGCAAGGCGCAAGCCTCAGGCAACCATAAGCTAACTTCTTAGCTCACAAAGCAGTGCAGAGAAGCAATAAAGGAAGACCTCAACGAGAGAAGAGCAGAAATACTGGCCTGTTGGATGACAGGTTTAGGTAGTCTGGGAGATTTGCTGTTTTACCCACTCACAGCTTAACTTGCTTACATGTTCTTAAGCCAAGGTTTATTATAATGAGATCTCTCTTCAGTGTAAACACTGATAGAGGGTGTGGCAGTTACAGAAGTTACCTTGATGCTGAATAACTTTGACTTATTATACATCTATTAACACTTCTATGTTTTCTACAATGGGCACAACTTCTCTTTATACCCTCTGCACCCAGCGTGGGACAGTTAGAATTTACCAGGAGACTACCACCCTGGCTACCTTGAGACTATAGGAAAATTATAGGAAGAATCATACTAGTTTGCTCTCAAGTAGTAGAGTATGACCTTTTCAGTATACAGAGAACAAGATACTCAGAATCACCCTGGTGCAGATAATAAATAAGAAAAACCTTGTGGGTACCATCTAGAATACATGAACCTCATGAAATGAAGATGTATTACTTTATACCAGCTCTCTCTCTCCAGTGTTTTACATAAGAGATAATCTCAGAAGAAGGGATTAGTCCTTTGCATAACTTTGTTTATACCTGTAATAGGGTGGGGCACCTCCTTTCTACAATATGTTTAGGGTTCTTTGTTGACACGACCCTACCTGTCACATATCAGATTACTTTGGTGTATATAAGGGAATGACTTGAGGCCCCTTCGCCTTTTCTTCCCCTTCTTTTGGGTAGGATTCCTCTCGGTGAGATCCTCTCTCTTTAGTGGAAGACTTAGGCTCTTTGTATGGTATAAAAGTTCTTTCATTGTATTGGATTGCTGTGGAAGAGCTTTTGTACTATTAAAAGCCTTTTGGAACTGTGCCAAACTAGTGAGTTTTCATCCATTCCCCGGCATCCTTGAGGTAGAAGAGAACTTCTGTCCTGACACTTTCGGGGACCCCATGGGCATCCCCGACACCTGACCACATACCAAATTCCATAAGATGGGTATGATGTTCCCAACGTTCTCCTTTCTGAAATCCAACAAGCATTTCATTGGTAAAGAAGTGAACAGCACCTGTCCCTGACAAAGTCAGACAAAAACACCTGAAGAATCTGCCATCAGTACTCATTACACTGGCTTGGCTCTTCACAAGCTGCCTGTCTGAATGCAAGGTTCCCCCCCCCAATGGAAAACCAGCAGGACAGTTCTACTGTTCAAGAAGGGAGATATCCACAACATTGGTAACTATTGCCCAATCTGCTTGTTGTCCGTCATCTACAAACTATTCATTCCGGTCATCCTGAAGAGGACTGGCAGAATATTAGATGAAGGACAACCATGTGAGCAAGTTGGCTTCCAAAAAAGAATTCAGCACAATTGGCCATATTCACATAGTAACTGAGCTCATTAAGGTTTGTATGGAATTCAAGATGCTGCTCTGTTTCACGTTCATTGATTTAATGAAAGCCTTTAATTCTGTAGAGACTGAAGTGGTCATTGAAGCCCCTAGCCAAACAGGGTGTTCAAACTCAGTACATCAAGGTCCTTCATGAGCTGTACTATGGATTTACCACCAGGTTCTCAAGGAAGTGATCATTGATGCTACAAGAGGGGTTAGGCAAGGTGATTCCATTTCACCAAAACTCTTCAGCAACATTTAGAATGGAAAACAATGGGAGTGAAGATAGACGGTGGGCAACTACACCACCCCTGCTTCACTGTTGACTTTGTTCTAATAATACCAAATATTAGTCAAGTGGCACAAATGCTGGCTGACTTCGACCATGAATGTTGAAAGGTAGGACTACAGCTGAATCAACAGAACAATGTTCATGAAAAACTAATCAGTTCCAGATGCTCCATTCACTCTCAATGAAACAAACATCTCTGAATGAAGCAGTTATGTGTACCTAGGTCCAGAAGTCAACATAACAAATGACCTAGCACCTGAGTTGCGCAGGAGGAAGAGAGCGGAGTAGAATGCTTTCAAGAGCATCACATTGAAGAAATAGCAAAAAGGACAAAGATCCTCAGATCTGGGTACATCTGTTTTACTCCACCATTTTCTCTGCATTAACATACGCCTCAGAGACCTGGGCCTTATGAAAGCAGGATGAAAATTCTATTCGGGTCTCCCAGGAGGAATCAAAAGAGCTATGCTATCACACCTCACTCAAATGAGAGAAGGAATGCAGAGTTCTGATATCCATCAATGATTGAGAATCAGGGACACTATCTTGTTTTTCAAGGTGTCGAAAATCAGATGGACTGGACATGTAGACTTGCAGACTACTGCTGGACTAGAGCCGTTACTGGCTGTATCCTACAGGACATCAAAAGATCAGGTGGCTGCCCACCTATAAGATGTTCAGACCTCTTCGTCAAGACCCTGAACTAACTGTTTGAGGCTCTTTGTATTCCTGGAGCAAGCAGATGCCATTGGAATACACTGGCAAGTGACATTTGCAAATGGAAATGTTACTGGCATCCACTCTAGCCTATCGACGGATAACGGGATGTCAAGTGATCAAGTGAACACTTATACATCTCTTGTTTTTTGTATCCAAACCACTGAATTTATTTGAATTCAAACACATAACCTGAGATAAAATATTATAACTATATTTGCAACCAGTTCAACTTAGTATTCTAAATCCAAGTATCACATTAGATATGTGGATGAATGACATAAACTGGAAGTTTTAAATGAGGAATCAAAACATCTAGAAACATTTGAAACAATTCAAATGTTAATTTTAAGCATATTAAAGTTTACAGGCAATATTTTAAGAAAAATGTCTTTTTGGAGAGGATTCTGAGAAAACACTCTTACATAATGTCTTTAAGTAAAACTTTTATAGTAAAGTATTTTAGTCAATATTTATCTTCTATATTAAAGTAATTATGTCCCTCAGATGGAAATTTATTTCAGATAATTGATTCTAACATCTCATTATAATGTACTATATCTATTTCTATGAATTTTTGCTATACTCAAATTTTGTTTGAAAAGTGGAAATGAAGAACTATGTGGTTTATAAGGAATGCAAATACAAAGTGAATATGTATCATTAAATATGTTTTCTGAATAGAGGTCACATCCAGTGGCTCCAGGAGGGGACTTTGGATGATGTTTGGTTGGTGGTACCTTGTGCAGTGTGGTATTGTGCCGGGTACCAGAGCTAACAGGCTACCAGAACTAACACAGGAGGAAGTGTTGTGTTCTTGTCACTAAAACTCAAAAAGTACAATGATGAGAGAATACTATGGACAGTGGTACACTAATGGCTTATGATACAACACTTCATACATTTCTATGAAAACTCCTCCTGGTAGATCAATCAAAGCACACAAATTTACATGTTTATCATACACAAAAACATGTTTTATAAAGGAATATTAGTTCATAAATTATACTTTATGAGAATAAAGTTATTTTAAGACCAATGGACTTTTTTAAATAAGAGGACACAGGAAATGGCAGCACAGTATACTGTGATGAAATGTTACACAACACCGGTGGTTGTTGTGGTATGGTTACATTTACATTGAGAATCATGAACCTGTACCCCTAAAATATACAGTAATGCAAATTATGTTATAGCAACAAAATAATTAAATTTACCACCTTTAATTACTTAACATGATCACAGGCTTGTAAGAAAAACAAACCAAATAAAACCAGGACAGCTACTGGAGTGGACAGATACTGTAACAACAATACTCAGATGTTGCTTCTGCCTAGTGGCAGTGTAAAGAGATTTTTGTTACCTTGCACTTTCTAACTATTAAATAATACTCATTTAATGAAAATTTAATGAATAAATTTTATCATTCATCCCATACCACTACATATAATAAAATTATGAAAACACAAATTAAAAATATAGAAATTTATAAGTACTATCATTGGGGGAAACACAATGTATTGTCCAAGCCCCACAAGCTGACATGTGATCCCAGAGTAATATTATAGCTAATAAGCAAAGTATAAACCACACAGTGTGCAACAGGTGTGTGTGCAACCTTATTATCACAACATCATCAATGATTATGAACAAAAGGAGGGAAGGAATAGAAACAATTAAACAAAATTAAGTATTTAAAAATACATTCATACAAATTCTCAGATTCAGGGATTGGCTCAGTGATGAGTTCTTATCTTGCCTGTGTAAGGAATCATATTCAATTATGGTATCACCCCACATTTTCAAGTAATTTCTAGAGCTATACTAACTGACCACTGGTTATGCAAACAAGTGTGAGAAAGCCAATGAATTGCATTTGAGTGCATCCAAGGTCTACATTCAGGCATATGACCACAACATCATCACTTCAAGTTAATCTGCTGACACTGCAATGCCAACACTATATCAATTCTGACTCTATGCACCCTTCAAATGCTAAAAAGACATTTTCAATATGCTGAACTGCATTTTGTAAGGTTTTTTGCACACAATTCTTTTTTTAAAATATTTTATTATACCACCATGAGATATACAGTTACAAAGATGTTCATAAGATGTTCATATTTGGGTTTTGGTCATACATTGTTCCAGCACCCATCCCTCCACCAGTCCCCATTTCCCACCACCAATGTCCCCGGTCCCCTACCCTCCCTAGCCTGCCTCTGTGGCAGGTTTTTTAATTTCTTTCTCTCTCTCTCTCTCTCTCTCTCTCTCTTCCTTCCCTTCCACACTGTGGATTACAATACATACATTAAGAGGTTGTCATGTGTATCTTTTTGCCTGTATTTAATGCTCAGTTCTAGGTTAGTATCAGCACTTTCAACAATTATTAGCACACTGTTCCATTCTCTGTCTTACCTAGTTTCTGACTCCCACACGTTTGTGATAGTTTCCATGTTTGACAAGATCTCCTGTTCCATGTTTTGCTTGACCTTAGATATTGGTATCATAATATGTACATATATATATTTATGTCATGCAAATAAATGCAGTCATTCTATAACTGTCTCCTTTTTGGCTAATTTCACTCAACATGATCCTCTCTATGTCCATCCATTTATAGGCAAATTTCATAACTTCATTTTTTCTGACAGCTGAATAGTATTCCATTGTGTAGATATACCAAAGTTTTTTTATCCAGTCATCAATTCTCGGACACTTTGGTTGTTTCCAGATTCTGGCTATTGTGAATAATGCTGCTATGAGCATAAAAGTAGGGATGGTGTTTCCGGTGCGTATTTTATGCTTCCCAGGGTATATACCCAGGAGTGGTATGGCTGGGTCAAATGGGAACTCGATTTCTAGTCTTTGGAGTAATGTCCATATTGTTTTCCAAAATGGCTGCACTAGTCGACATTCCCAACAACAATGGATGAGAGTCCCTTTTCCCCGCATCCATGCCAGCATTTGTTGTTCTTGCTCCTCAGGATATGTGCCAATGTCTGTGGTGTGAGATGATATCTCATTCTTGTTTTGATTTGCATCGCTCTGATGACTAATGATGATGAGCATTTTTTCATATGTCTTTTGGCTATTCTAATTTCTTCCTTGTCGAAGTCTCTGTTCATTTCTTCTCCCATTTTTTAGATGGGGTTGGCTGTTTTTCTTCTGGTAAAGTTCTACCAGTGTCTGATGTATCCTGGATATTAACCCCTTATCAGGTAGGTATTGGGTGAATATTCTTTCCCATTCTGTGGGCTGTCTTTGTATCTTGGTCATTGTTTCTTTTGAGGTGCAGAAGCTTTTTAGCTTCATGTAGTTCCATATGATAATCTTTTCTTTCAGTTGTTTTCTTAGTGGTGTTTCTACTTTGAAGATGTCCTTAGCTTCAAGGTCATGGAGGTTTTTCCTATGTCTTCTTCAATGTGCTTTATAGATTCAGGTCTGATATTGAGATCTTTAATCCATTTTGATCTGATTTTTTGTACATGGTGTTAGAGAGAGGTCCAAGTTCATATTTTTACATTTAGCTGCCTAGTTTTCACAGTACCACTTGTTGAAGAGGCTCTCCTTGCTCCATTTCATACTTTTTGCTTCTTTATCGAAGATTAATTGTCTTTTAATAGTACAAAAAACTCTACCACTGCAATTCAATATAATGAAATAACTCTAGCTCTGGTCAGAACTTAGATCATACACAAGAGCCCACGTCTCCCACCAGAGACAGAATCTCACCTGAGAGGAGTCCTACCCAAAAAGAAGGGATAAATGCCTCAAGTCATTCCCTTTATTTTTTAAGTATTTTATTATACCACCGTGAGATATACAAATAAAAAGATATACAATTAAAAAGTTCATATTTGGGTTTTGGTCATACAGTGTTCCAGCACCCGTCCCTCCACCAGTGCCCATCTCCCAACACCAACGTCCCCGGTTCCCTCCCCCTTCCCCAGCCCACCTCCATGGCAGGTTCTTTATTTCTTTCCCTTTCTCTCTTTCTCTTTTCCTTCCCTTCCAGACTATGGATTACAGAACATATATTAAAAGGTTGTCATGTGTATCCTTTTGCCTCTATTTAATGCTGAGTTCTAGGTTGGCATTAGTACCCTTGACAATTATTAGCACACTGTTCCATTTTCTGTCTTACCTAACCTCTGACTCCCAAACGTTTGTGATAATTTCCACCTTTGACAAGACCTCCTGATATATGTTTCACTTGACCTTGGATATTGGTATCATAATATGTACATATATATTTATGGCATGCAAATAAATGCAGTCATTCTGTATCTGTCTCTCTCCTTCTGGCTAATTTTGCTCAACATAATCTTCTCCATGTCCATCCATTTATAGGCAAATTTTATAACTTCATTTTTCCTAACAGCTGCATAGTATTCCATTGTGTAGATGTACCAAAGCTTCTTTATCCTGTCATCGATTTTCGGGCACTCTGGTTGCTTCCAGATTCTGGCTATTGTGAATAATGCTGCTATGAACATAAAAGTAGGGATGGTGTTTCCGCTGCGTATTTTTGGTTTCCCAGAGTAGATTCCCAGGAGTGGTACGGCTGGGTCAAATGGGAGTTCAATTTCTAGTCTTTGGAGGAAAGTCCATATTGTTTTCCAGAAAGGCTGTACCAGCCAGCATTCCCACCAACAATGGATCAGTGTCCCCTTTTCCCCACATCCACGCCAGCACTTGTTATTCTTGCTCTTTTGAATATGTGCCAGTCTCTGTGGTGTAAAGTGGTATCTCATTGTTGTTTTGATTTGCATCTCTCTGATGATTAGTGATGATGAGCATTTTTTCATATGTTTTTGGCCATTCGAATTTCTTCCTTGGTGAAGTTTCTGTTCATTTCTTCTCCCCATTTTTTGGATGGGGTTGTTTGTTTTCTTCTTGTAAAGTTCTACCAGTGCCTGATATATCCTGGATATTAACCTCTTATCAGATGGGTATTGGGTGAATGTTCTTTCCCATTCTGTGGACTGCTTTTGTATCTTAGTCACTGTTTCTTTTGAGGTGCAGAAGCTTTTTAGTTTCATGTAGTCCCATATGTTTATCCTTTCTTCTAGTTGCTTTGTTAGTGATGTTTCACCCTTGAAGATGCCTTTAACTTCAATGTGATGGAGGGTTTTTCCTATATTTTCTTCAATGTACTTTTTTGGATTCAGGTCTGATATTGAGATCTTTAATCCATTTTGATCTGATTTTTTGTGCATGGTGTTAGGAACAGGTCCGAATTCATTTTTTTACATGTCGCTGCCCAATTTTCCCAATACCACTTGTTGAAGAGGCTTTCCTCACTCCATTTTAGACTCATTGCACCTTTATCAAAGATTAAAGGATCATGTGTTTGAGGTTGGGTGTCAGGATACTCAATTCTATTCCATAGGTCCACAGGTCTGTTTTTATTCCAATACCATGCTGTTTTAATTACTACTGCCTTGTAGTACAGTTTGAAGTTGGGAAAGGTGATGCCTTCCATCTTCTTTTTCCCGAGGATTGCTTTAGCTATCCATGGGGGTTTATTGTTCCATACAAATTTCAGGAGCGTTTGGTCAATTTCTTTGAAGAATGTCATTGGTATCCTCATAGGGACTGCATTGAATCTGTACAGAGCTCTAGGAAGTATTACCATTTTGACAATGTTGATTCTCCCCATCCATGAACAGGGAATGTGTTTCCATTTCCTTGTGTCCTCTTTTATCTCTTGGAGCAGTGTCTTGTAGTTTTCTTTGTACAGGTCCTTTACATACTTGGGTAAGTTGATTCCTAGGTATTTGATTTTCTGTGGCACAATTGTGAATGGAATAGTTTCCTTAATATCCCTTTCTTCTCTTTTGTTATTTGTATATAGGAAAGCCACTGACTTTTGTGTGTTGATTTTGTATCCTGCCACTCTACTATATGCGTCTATTGTTTCTAGGAGTTTTTGGTAGAGAGTTTAGGGTTCTCTAGGTATAATATCATGTCATCTGCAAATAATGATAGCTTGAATTCTTCCTTGCCTATCTGGATGCCCTTGATGTCCTTTTCTTCTCTGATTGCTATGGCAAGTACTTCCAGTACTATATTGAATAAAAGAGGTGAGAGAGGGCAAACTTGTTTTGTCCCTGATCTCAGGGGAAGGCTTTCAACTTTTCCCCATTTAGAATGATGCTTGCTGTGGGCTTTTGGTAGATGGCTGTAACTATCTTGAGGAAAGTCCCTTCAATTCCCATTTTCTGGAGGGTTTTAATCATGAACGGGTGCTGGATCTTATCAAATGCTTTTTCTGTGTCTATTGAAAGGATCATATGGTTTTTATTTTTCTTTTATTGATATGATGTATTATGTTGATTGACTTGCAAATTTTGAACCATCCTTGCATTCCCGGGATGAATCCTACATGGTCATGATGTATAATCTTCTTGATGAGTCTTTTGATTCTGTTTGCTAGTATTTTGTTGAAGATCTTAGCATGTGTGTTCATCAGGGATATTGGTCTGTAGTTTTCTTTCTTTGTGTTGTCTCTCCCTGCTTTGGGTATCAGGGTGATATGTGCCTCGTAGAAGCTGTTTGGGAGTGTTTCTGTTTCTTCTATTTCCTTGAAGAGCTTGAAAAGGACTGGCAGTAGGTCCTCCTTAAAGGTTTGGTAGAGTTCACTAGTGAATTCGTCTGGACCTGGGCTTTTGTGTTTGGGCAGACTTTTAATTACTGTTTCTATTTCCTCAATGGTGATAGGCTTATTCAGGTATTGGAGGTCGTCTTGTTTCAGCCATGGGAGGTTATAGGACTTCAGGAATTTATCCATTTCTTCTAGATTCTCATGTTTCATGGCATACAGGCTCTCAAAGTAATCTCTGATGATCTTTTGGATTTCTGTGGTTTCTGTTGTCATCTCACCCTTTTTATTTCTGATTCTCTTTATTTGGGTTTTCTCTTTCCCTGTACTTACAAGTCTTGCCAATGGTTTGTCAATCTTTTTTTTTTCAAAAAAACAGCTCTTGGTTTCATTAATCTTTTGGATTGTTTTTTTTGGTTTCCAACTCATTAATTTCCTCTCTAAGTTTTATTATTTCCCTTTTTCTGCCTGGGTCGGGCTCCTTTTGTTGGTCTTTCTCTAATGTCTTCAGCTGTGTAGTCAGGTTATTTATGTGGGCCCTTTCTTGTTCCCCTGATGAATGCTTGCAGAGCTATAAACTTCCCTCTTAACACGGCTTTTGCCGTGTCCCACAAGTTCTTATAATTGGTGTCTTCATTTTCATTTGTTTCCAGAAATCTTTGGAAATCCTGTTTGATTTCTTCTATGACCCATTTGTTGTTCAGGAGTGAGCTGTTCAGTTTCCAGGTGTTTGGTTTGACTCCCTGTTTCTGTGTACGGTTAACTTCCACTTTCAGTGCATCATGGTCTGATAAGATAGCTGACACAATTTCTATCTTTTTAATTTTATTGAGGTATGCTTTGTGGCTCAGCACGTGGTCTATCTTGGAGAATGTTCCATGTGCACTAGAGAAAAATGTGTATTCAGCTTTTTTGGCATGAAGAGCCCTGTATATATCCACTAGCTCTCTTTCTTCCATTTCTTCCTTCAGGGCCAATATTTCCTTGGTGAGGTTCAGTCTTGTTGATCTATCCATCGCTGATAGAGCAGTGTTGAAGTCTCCACCTATTATTGTGCTACTGTTAATGTCTTCTTTGAGGTCTCTTAGCAGTTATTTTATGTATTTTGCTGACCCCTCGTTGGGTGCATATATGTTTAGTAGTGTAATTTCTTCCTGGTGTACATACCCCTTAATTAATAAGAAGTGGCCTTCATTGTCCCTTCTAACCTTTTTCAGCCTGAAGTCTATATTATCTGATACTAATATGGCCAAACCAGCCTTTTTGGAGGAGTTGTTTGCATGGAGAATAGTCTTCCAACCTTTGACTCTGAGTCTGTGTTTGTTCTGCTTATTCAGATGCGTTTCTTGTAGACAGCAGAATGTTGGGTTCAATTTTTTAATCCATTTTGTCACTCTGTGTCTCTTAATTGAGAGAGATTATTGTCATTGGATTTTGTGCCATCTTTCTTTTTTGTGTTTGTTGTGCTTATGGGTTTGGTCGCATTACGGTAGACCCTTCAGTCCTTCTTTTAAAGTTGGTTTTGAGTCCATGAAGTTCCTGAGTTGTTGCTTATCCATGAAGTTGTGTATCTTTCCTTCATATTTGAATGTGAGCCTGGCCGGATAAAGAATTCTTGGTGAAGCCTGCAGTTCATTGAGCCTTTTGACAATATCCCACCATTGTTTTCTGGCTCAGAGTGTTTCATCAGAGAAGTCTGCTGTAAATCTTAGAGATGTTCCTTTGTATGTGATTTCCTTCTTTGATCTTGCTGCTTTCAGCATTCTATCCCTATCTATAGTTTTTGTCATTTTTATTAAGATGTGTCTTGGAGTATTCTTGTTGGGGTTTCTTTTAGCTGATATCCTATGGGCCTCTTGGATCTTGAGGCAAGCATTCATTAATTCCGGGAACTTTTCAGCAATTATGGCTTTGACAGTTTCTTCTTCATCAGGGTTTTCTTCTTGCCCTTCTGGGACCCCAATGATTCATATGTCGTTTCTTCTGGCTTCATCACAATTATCTCTTGTTGTCTGTTCGGTAATTTTGAGTCTTTTTTCTATCTTCTGGTGTTGTGTAGAGAATCTTTGGAACTCGTCTTCGAGATCACTAATTCTTTCTTCAGTAGCTATTATTCTGCTATGATGGCCTTCCACTGTGTTTTTTTATTTCATATCCCTCATTTTTAATATCTGTCATTTCCCTTTGCATTTTCCTCACTTCTTCTATCATGTCCTCTTGTATTTTATTGATTTTGCATTCCATTGCTTCTTTGAATTCCTTTTGAATCCTTAACAGTTCTTTCCGAAATTCTTTTTCAGAGAGGTTATACAACTCATTGGTATTGCTAGACTCATCTGGACCATTGACTTCACTCACAGAGCTTGATGGAATTTTGCGTTGCTTTACCATTATGACTATTGTAGGTTGCAAATGTGAGTTCTTGGGTGAATAGATAGTACAGTTAGTAGGTGTCTGGTCTGTTTGCAGAGTTTGGGTGGGTGGCAAGGATGTAGGAACCAAGGTTCACTGGTACCTCATGAAAGGTAGGTAGTAAGAGGGTCTAGCTAGCATCTGCGCGGTTTTGAGTTTTGGGATGTTCCCAGAAGCGAAGGGCCAAGGGTCGGTCGGGGTGAAACCAAGGCAGTTTGCCTTGGTTCCCGTTGATGGAGTTTCCGCTCTTCCCTGGGGCAGCTTGGGGTCCGCGGAGACGTAAGAATCACACACACACACACACATCTGTGGGGGATTGGAGGCGGTCCCAGAAGCACAGGGCCCAAGGGTCGGTCCGGGTGAAACCAAGGCAGTTTGCCTTGGTTCCCGTTGTTGGAGCTTCCGCTCTTCCCTGGGGCAGCTTGGGGTCCAGCGGAAACGCAAGAATCACACACACACACCTGTGGGGGAGGTGGAGGTGGTCCCAGAAGCGCACGGCCCAAGGGTCGGGGGTGAAACCAAGGCAGTTTGCCTTGGTTCCCGTTGATGGAGTTTCCGCTCTTCCCTGGGGCAGCTTGGGGTCCACGGAGACGCAAGAATCACCTGCACACAATTCTATTCTAATAGACACTGAAAAAATAGTCTGGTAAAAGCTGGCATATTATTTTAAGGGAAATGATAATTGTATTTAATGTCAGCTGTTGGTTAGGATGTGGGAGTAGCAAAGGGACACTAAGAGACAAGCACATATAATGAAGTATGCACTTATCTGAAAAATAGCATATCAGCATCAGTTCATTAGTTGCGGAAAATATACCTTACTATATATTAACAGTAGTGAAAACCAAGTATTAGTTATTTGGTAGTTCTGTGCTTTTTTTTGTTTAAAGTCTGTATGTCTAAAATTGTTGTAAAGGTTTTGGGCCAAAAAAAATAGTACATCATGTAAGGCACTTATCTTGCATGCAGCTGACTCAGGTTTGATCCCTAGTATTCTGTCTGGTGCCTTGAGACCTCCAGGAGTGATCCCTGAAAACAGAAACAGGGGTAAGTTCTGATTCCTGTCTTGTGTTGTCCCAAGCTCAAAATGAGTACAAAAAATATTAAATTAGAAAATACTTCCAAGTTATGTCTCAGAAGTCATATAAAAAATACTAAAAAACAGGATTGAAGATATATAGAGGGGGTAAGGTACTGGCTGTGCATACAGCAGGCCTAACTTTAATCTCTGGCACCACTTATAGTCTCCCAAATTGAGCAACACTAGGAATAACCTTATTCCTAGTTCAGTACAGAGCCCTGAATTCTGCCTTAAGCCCTGAATGTAGCCAAACATGCAAACAGCCCACAAAACTTAAAAAAGAAAGAAAAAAAGATAAATGGACTATTTATTTTGAATGAAGATGATGTACAAATGTGGTGATTCATTAATAACATAAAATATTTTACACCTCCTTTCTGTGATACATACTCCTGCCATGGCTCTTGGGGAACCATGCGGTATTGGGAAAAACTAAATCCAGGATCTATGCATTTGAGGTATGCGATCAGGTTATCTGACTGTACACTGAATAAGACCTTTTAGTCACAAATTACTGTCATCTAAATACAAGGTTTATTTTTCTTTCCATATATATGCTGTGCTGAATTAAATGAAGCTGCTGGACAATAATTAAACATTTCTTAAAACCAATACATAAATCCTTTTTACTACTAACCCAAGGGATTGTTGCACACAGAGAAGAAAGTTAATTCAAATGTTAATATCAAATGAATGTGATAAGTCATCTAAATTACAAGATTGTTCTATACAACTCTCCTATTTTTTAAACCCTCCCAAGAAGAAAGAAAAACAAATTATGAGCTTGCTCTTCTAAGACACTACAATGCAGTCTGTTATAACTATGAGAAAGCATTCCTTCAGTTGGTCACAGCACTGCTGAGTATTTGAAAATTGAACAACCCTATCCATTTGTTTGACCTGTTTGCAACCACCATTTTTCTACCATCATGATCAAAATCCTCTGAATTTTATTTTACTTTTATTTTGTTATACCATAGTGATATATACAATTACAAAGATGTTCATGATTGGGTTTCAGTTATACAGAGTTTCAGCACGCATCCTCCACCAATGCAAATTTCCCACCACCAATGTCCCTAGATTCCCTACACCCTCCCCCTGTCTGCCTCTACAGCAGGAACTTTTCCTTTTCTTCTCTCTCTGTCTCTCTCTGTCTTTCTGTCTCTCTGTCTCTCTGTCTCTCTGTATCTCTTCTATCTCCCCCTTCTCTTACACATTGTGGCTTGCCATATATACAAGTAGGGGTTAAAATATATATCCCGTGCTTGCATTCAATGCTCAGTTATAATCTGGCATTACAATTTTCGACAGTTATATTCCACAATATAGTTATATATTTATATTCCACAAATCAATGCAGTCATTCTATATCCACCACTTTTTAAGGATGATATTGGATAGAGATTAGAAGTAAGAAAAATGATCACTTGTATCACTTGTCTTTGCTTGTGACTGCTGTGTGGCCACATGGTTCACCAATAAATGCATGAGTGAGAGGCAAGTTCAAGAGTATCCCACCCACACAGCAGAGCCTGGCAAGCTACCCATGTCATATTTGATATGCCAAATACCAGTAACAATTATATACATCATTCCCATGACCTTATGGAATGGTTTGAGGTTCTTTATGTTCCTGGAGTGAGCAGATACCCTTGTGCTACACTAGCATGTGACAGGACTTATGGACATCACTTGTATCACTTGTATCACTTGTCTTCCCATTGTTCATCCATTTGCTCGAGCAGGCACCAGTAACATCTCCATATGTTCCTGTCACGTGTTGGTGTAGCCCAAAGGCATTTGCTTGCTCCAGGAACACAAATAGCCTCAGAGCATTCGACACCAAAAATCAGATGGGCTGGTCATATAATGAGATCTGGAGATGACCGTTGGACTAGAGCCATTACCGATTGGATCCCACTGGACATCAAAAGATCATGTGGCCGCCCACCTGCAAGATGGTCAGACTTCCTTATCAAGACCCTAAACAAACAGTTCGAGGCTCTTAATATCCCCGAAACAAACAGATGCCATTGGGTTACACTGGCACATGATAGGGTCAAATGGAAACATTACTGGCCCCGGCCCGAGCAAATCGATGAATAATGGATATCAAGTGATCAAGTGATAGATTATAAGCACCAAAATAAAAGTGAAACATGCCACAATGCACCATTGAGCTTTCACCCTCATAAAATAATATACTTTGAGGAAATTAATTAGAGTCAGACTTGAATAATATACTTTCCTTTTTTTCGTTTTTTGCTTTGCTTTAATTTCAGTCTTTAAAACAATGCTTTTCTACAGTAAGCAAGCAAATAGGCATCACAGACTTCCTGCTGTCATAACATAACCAAGGCCAAGATTCTGTATTCTAAATCTATAATGGATTGGATGCACATACCAAGGGCTCTGTGTATGTGTTTGTATGTATGTACACCTTCCAAAGGTTCCTCATCTGCCGCAGACCACTCAGTCGGTGTGAGCTCTAAGTCTCGGGGTAACCAGTTTGAGGAAATCAGGAGAACAGGAACGTCGGGCGCAATGGACAGACAGGCACTGACACAAGGGAGGTCAAATACTGCTGCTGCCGATGTTGCTGCTGCTGTTTACTGAGGGCAAAAGCTTTTCTTTTTTATGTTCAACAAATGCACAGACACAAGATTACACCAGTTATTTTTTAGCAAAGGAGACATTTTTTAACAACAAAAAGGAGTTTATCTTGTCTACCACATATGACCACCTTTTGCCTGGGCGCCTGTTTTTCAGACATGTTTTTCTGACGTCTTTTTGTTTTTACATACTTTCATATTTGCCTTAAGTAAGATACATATTTTTTTTAATTTTGATATTCATAGAATTACTTACTAGCTCTATGCACATATTATAGATTAACTTAACCTACTCCTAAATAGAAACTTCTATGCACAGTTTATTATTGTAAGATTATTAAGATCTTGTACTAGAAAGTGTTAACTTTAACAGGCCCAATTATTTTTCACACAGGAGATTTAGGGAGGTTAATCACTGCATTCCCGTCAACAGGTGGTAGCCAGTCGCCTCAACCCATAGGTCAAGAATTCTCCCTTCCCGCTAATGATGGGAAGCAAAGTCCTGAAGGCCACAAGCCTTTCCTTTTCAAGGACCTGAGACCAGCTCAGGCCTTGGCAGCCAGACGCTGCACAGGCTGGCATTTTTTACTATCTTTGTTTTATGCTATAATTGTGTATAATGAAAACTACGGTTGCCTCAGGCTTCTCTCTTTGTCCAGTCTCTTCATTACTCAGAGTCTAAGTTTCAGCATAAACAAGCGCTCTAATTGCACACCAAGCATTCTTAGGGACAACTAAGGGAGTCTAGGGGGCTTTGTTGGCGACAGTCCCTTTTTAGGGGGAAGCACTGTCTGGTAACTGTCCCTTTTTAGGGGAAGTACCAAGCCATCCCCTGGCCCAGTGAGCACTTTCATGCTACGCGAGCCGGTGCCGCGGGAGCCGTGGCACTCATCAGCCACTGCCAGGTGGGATCCTGAGAGATCCACTCCAGAGAAAGGGCTCAGTGGATAAGTGACTTTGTTCATGAACCACGCACACCCCCGACATTCTCTCTGAACATTCGTTTCACTGTGTAGCATTTTATATTGTTTTTGTTTGAGAGACTTTAATTTCTTCCATTTTTCTTTAAGATAATCAAGATATATGAAATGCTAAACAAGTTTGGTCTTATTATGAATTTGTTTTATGTAACACCATCATCTTAATTATTTTCCCTCATTCTATTATTATATAATTGTATGCACTTGTTTGTTTTAAATATATAAATGGCTAACATATACATTTTAACAGTTAAATTAAAGAATTAGAAAGATAGTACATGGGTTTGGTTGCTTGCTGACATGTGGCCAGGTTCAATTCAATCCCTTATACTGAATAAGGTTCCCTAGCACTGCCAGCATAGTTCCTGAGCACAGAACCGGGCATAAGCCCTGAGCACTTCCTGGTGCTGTGGTTCCCCCAAAAATAAACAAATATATTTAAACTAATAGCTATATGATATTGTTCACTCAAGTATCAATTATTTGCCCACTATTGGTTGAATCCCTACAATGAGCAACAATAAAATCAATATGGTCTACTTTCTTTTATTTTCTCCCTTCTCTACTTTTCAATTTCTGCTAATTCCACTGATTTTTTCTATCTTCTTACAGCTTATACTAATTGACATATTATTCAATGCTTAACCTTTGCAATAAAACATAAGAAAATCACCTGGGAATATTACTTTTGCTTTCTGTCCTTCATTTAATACTTATATAATTTACACACAATCAGAGTTAGTAATGTTTATAATCGTGGTGTCCTAGAATCATTGGTGACATCAGTCTAGTTACTAGAGTAAAATTATGTCTGCTTTTAATTAAGTTCTGTTCATAATGGAGTAGCCAAAAGTGATTTTACTTTCCAACTTTAAAATTCTGAAAGAATGAGACAAAATATATCATATGACTGTAGTCTAAGACTCTGAACAAACAAGACACAGATACCTGAGGGGAATGAGACATTCAAGGCCATTCCTACATCGTCATAGCTCTCTGGAATTTCAGATCCCAGTGCCAGAAGTGAAAGTAAACAAAGTCTGAGTTAAAGGAAAGAGAAATTAAAATCTAGGGTTTTTTTTTTCTTGTCTAGAATTCATTCACAGAGTGAAGAACAAAATGGGAGAGAGCAGCAAGGTGAAAAGAGAGGTTAGCAACATTTTTTGAACATCCTTTACGGAGCATCAGACTCTGCTGAAGAATCCTTCAAGCTCATTAAACTATTAATTAATTTTATTAGAATACATCGTTATATTTTGAAATGCAAGGACCATATCTTTCAGACTTAAAACTTTACAATCTGTTTTCCTTCCTCTTCATTATATGATATCTTATTGAAGAACTCTAATGGACAACTGCAATTATAAAAGTGATTTTCTTTTCCAAGAGAATTTAAAGATACAAATAAGTCATCAATGTTGTCATTACAGCTAAAGGTTGAGTAAGGATATAGCAGTTGACAACAGTGGTGACCATATGAGGCTGATAGCTTTAATAAGAAATTTATCAGTATTAATAATCTTTGATTCAGGAGTAGAATATTGTTTCAGGTTGGATGATGCAAAGAAGATTTTTAAAAGTAATGAAACTAAGGGAAAACTTTCCATAACATAATTTTGCTAGCTACACACAGTTACATGTCTTCATTTTGACAGAAAGAATTTCAACAGAAGGAAGAATTAAAACCCAGCAGGCTTCTCTTACAAACCATGTGTTAGATCACTTCTTAAAAATAAGTCCTTAACATCTTCGCCATATCTAATTTATTATGTACATTTTTCCTATATTGAGATTCTGAACTAGTATGATTGATTAAATAAAGATGCTTTCAATATAGTTCAAAGGTATATAATGACTAATAAATCTTTTAAGGTAAATACTGCTTAAGTAATTTATTTCCTGATGGAATTTAAAAGGTATTCAAATTATGAATAGTTCCTTTCTAAAACTCACTTTTTATTGGGAATATTTGGCTTCTTGATTCTCTAAATCTTATAGAAATAGAAGAAAAACTTATATGAATAAAAAGAATATATTTTATTTATTGTTATGCTAGATATTTATATGCATTTCCAGTTAGTTTATCAACAGTTATAAGAAGTATATCTCATTACCTTCATTTTTAATGCAACTTCCATCATTAAAGTTAGACACAAGATAAAAGCCTGTATTTGAAATGTAGAGTAACAAACAATAAGAAGATAAGCTAAGAAAAATAAAAAAGATTTGAGAGTTTTAGAGGAGTCAGAGAGCATAGGAATAAAGCTCTGTAATATTGATCTCAGTTGTAATATTTTCAATATGGATCCTGTTAAGGAGCTAATCCAGACACAGGATCCCTTCAGAGGGGACAAGATCATCAATGGGGACCATATGCTGATAAGCAGGAACCAGACCCACTATGGAGACCAGACAACACCCATGACAGGGCACCAGACTATGAACTTCTCCGATGACCAAACATTAACTGGCAGCCCGTCCCTGATTCGAAGTGATAACCAGTCTCACTATGGCATCCATAAGGTGCAACAGGAAGAGTCATTGCTACAACCAAGATATCTGGACTCAAGTGTGCATTTGGCCCAAGGACCATCCCTAGAATCGCCAATGCCAAAAAAGGTCCAGAAACAAAGATTCAAGAGGAATGCTTATGATGTGAAGTACTATATATAAGTGCATATTCCAAGCCTATTATAAGTCTTCCCACTTAGCGGATCCATGAATGCCTCCACACTGGAGACAAGCCTTACGTTTGCGATTTGGATGGCTGCGTGTGGAAATTCCCCGTTCTGATGAACTTAACAGACATAAGAGAAAACACACCGAGAATGTCCGTACCTCGTGTTGAGTGTGGCAAGGATTTTGTCCGATCTGATCACCTAAAGCTGCATGCAAAACAACACAGAAGATGGTTGTCATCAACTATGAACCCAACAGCTGCATCTTTCAGCTAAGACTGTTTTTCACAGAGCGCCATGCTGTCATTTTTTGCATATTGTATCTTTTGTGGGTTATTTTTTTTCTTCACTACTCAAATTAACATGCAGATCTGGGCACTGAACTCTAGAAGTACTGTGGGCGGGGTATGCACCAAACCCTTTGCTCCTGTTGCTGGCCACACCAAGCTTAAATTTATGTGACTGTTAATAATTAATTTTACAGGGCTGGAGCAATAGCACAGCAGGTAGGGCATTTGTCTTGCATGCCGTCAACTGGGTTCCATCCTGGTATCCTATATAGTCTCCCTGAGCACTGCCAAGAGTAGTTTCTGACTGCAGAGCCAGGAGTAATCACTGAGTAATGACGGTCGTGACCAAAAAAAGCAAAAATAAAGAATAATAAATATAATGATTTTCCAAATATAATGATTTGACAGACATAGGGCAGAGCTGCTACTGGCTCTCACTGTGCCCAGCTGCTCATGAGGTGCCTGGGAGGGATGGCAGGTTCTAGCCCTGGCCCACCACCCCAGCAGAGCCTCACAAGCCAGACGACGCCCCACTCCATGAGGACCTCCGTTTTCCACATCCGGACTTCCCCATTGTCAGAACTCCACCCAGCAGTCCAGCCTATCACAGCCCGGCTCATCGAGATCCACCCTGCTGCAGTCTTTTTTTAATCTGGCCCAGGTATGCTGGATCCAGAGACAGACATGGGGCAGAGCTGCTACTGGCTCTCACTGTGCCCAGCTGCTCATGTGGTGCCCAGGAGGGATGGCAGGTTCGAGCCCTGGCCTGCCACCCCAGCAGAGCCTCACAAGCCAGACGACCCCCACTCCATGAGAACCTCCATTTTCCACATCTGGACTTCCCCTCGTCAGAACTCCACCCAGCAGACCAGCCTATCACAGCTCAGCTCGCTCGGCCACAAACGGCCATGCAGTTCATCAATAAATGCTGGATTTTGAGATGAGTACAAGAGTATGCTACCCACACTGCAGAGCCTGGCAAGCTACCCGTGTTGTATTTGATATGCCAGATACCAGTAACAATTATTGACTTCATTCCCATGACCCGATGGAATGGTTTGAGGCTCTTTATGTTCCTGGAGCAAGCAGGTGCCCTTGGGCTCTACTTGCATGAGACAGGTCATATGGAGATGTTACTGATGCCCGCTCGAGCAAATCAACGATGAACAGGAAGACAGTGATACAGTGATGGATCCTGTAGGGTTACAACAAAATAAAAATGAGCAGATGAAATTAAAGCAAAATTATCCTACCCAGCATAATGGACTTTCAACAAAATGAAAAGACAACCTTTGTAGGAGAAAAAAATTTGTAACCATAAATATGAGCAATATAACCTAAATATATATAAAATTTCATATAACTTAATAGAAAACAGCTGATCCAAGTTTAAAATGGGCAAAAGACCTGAATAGTTATTAATTCAAAGAAGACACATATCAGGCCAATATGTTCATAAAAAGAGGCTCAATATCAGTAGTCATTAGAGAAATGCAAATAAAAAATCTCAATGCAATACTGTCACACACCTGTTAGAATGACCATGAGAAAAATAACAAGAAATAAAAAAAAATTCTGCTGTGGCTGTGAAGAGAATACTTGTTCCAAAGTATGCTCTTATCTTACGCTGCAGGGAAAGAAGGAGTTAAGGAGGGAAGGAGGGGGAAATGGATGAAGGAAAAGGAAAGTAAGGTGGGAAGAAAGGAGAGAGGGAAGGATTGAAGAAAGAAATACTATGCCTATTACTGGAAATACAAGTTAGTCTCAGAGAATATGTCAGTCCTGTACTTCCTAATAAAGTTCAACAGTATGTGTTATTTCACATATGCTTTTTATTCTTTCTTCTGGTTTTCAGTAGTATCTTTAATTCACCTTCTCAAAATAGAATTTTCTTATTATTTTGTTTAGTTTTGTTTTAAGGCCAAATCTATGCTGAGAGTTTATTTCTGGTTTTGCACTTAGGGATCACTCCAGACAAGCATGGGGGGAACATATTGGTGCTGGACTCAAACCTGAGTCAGAGCCGTGCAAGGCAAATGCCTTGCCTGGAATACTATCTATCTAGCCCTTAGGATTTTCTTTCATCCCATGAAAATTCTGAGTGAACTTTATTCCATTATTGTAGTTTCAACTTAAGTATATCACTTAGGAATTTAGTTTTTCTTTTACTTCTACAGGCACATTTAATTTCCTGATCACTATTCTTATAACACTACTAGAATTTTAGAATTCTGTCACTTTCCTTACCACTAACCTAGTAATTAGGCTATTTCCTCCAAAAAATACTTCTCAGAATACAATACACTTGTAATCCACTGCTGTTTATGACGCTCTGATGAGTCACTTCTATTTATTTTTTGCTTTTTGGGCACAACTGTGGTGCTTTAAGAGATTACTCCTGGTGGGGTTTGGGGGAACCATATAGGGTGCCAAATGCCAGGGATTCAACCTGGGTTGACTGTGTGCAAGGCAACTGCACTCCTACTGTGCTATTTCTCCAGTTCCATTCTTTACACAAAAAAAGGTCCATGGATACAATGTTTCTTTGCCCCTATCCCATTGCCTTCTGCTTCTAGCGCCAATACCATGATTTAGTTGATATTATTTACTTACTGGCATTATAACCCATAGCTTGATATATTGCTTAATTCCCTTTGTATGGAATATTTTCTTCTGTTTTTATTTCTCAGAAATCATTTCTCAAAAGAAGATATAAAGCTTTCAATATTGGAACTTTCCATTCTTTATGGTATTTTTCTACTTAAATAGCAAGACTTAAAATTTAATCAGAATAGGACATAGAAAAAATAATACTGAAATTTATAGGTAGCAGTAATTCCCTTCTCCAAACAGTCCAAAGGAATCCTAAGCCAAAGGGTTCTTTCTCTACCAGTTCCAAACTGTAATGTAGAGGTACAATGATCAAAACAAAGTGATACTGGAAGGACAGTCATTCAGACCACTGGAATGGAACTGAGAGTCCAGAGACAGAACATTAGGTACATGGGCAGTTCATCTTCAATAAAAGATCAAGGAAAGCATAATCAACAGATGGTGTTTGGAAAAGTTTTCATCACAAGCCAGAAAAAATAAATTCAGACCCCTTTCTAACACAATGCACATAAGCTAAGTGAAAAAAATTAAGGACCACAATATCAGACCTGAATCCATGATTAGATTGAAGAAAACATGGAAGAGTTAATGACAACAAATCTAGAGTTATCTTCAATGATTCAATGCCACTGACCAAGATCACAGAAGAAAAAAATAAATAAATAGGACTATATAAAACTAAGATTCTGCAGCATGAAAGAAATGATGATCAGAGCAAAAAGACAGTCGACTAACTGGAAGATGGACATTTCCTATAACCATCTGATTTAAGAATTGATGTCCAAGATATACTAGCTTTGGTAGAACTTTACAAAGGGGGAGGATGGGAAACCCTGTCAGAAAATTGGGAAATAGATGAACAGAAACTTTCTCGATAAGATAGACAAATGTAAAAAATGCACATAAAATACTATATCACTAATCATCAAGGGAAAATGCAAATCCAAACAACAATAAGATATCATCTCACACCAGTGAGACTGACACACATCAAAGTGAACAATATGAACCAAAGCTGGCATGACTGTGAAGAAAAAAGAGGCCCTCATTTTTCTGCTAAATGGGAGTTATCTAGTCTATATATTTTTGGAAAACAAAATAAACACTCAAAAACTATGAATGAGCTTCCACTTCATATTTTGAAATGGTAGTCACTTCCTGTTGACCGAGAAATTTCACTTCTTAGCATCTACTTCAAAGGCTCAAAAACTATTTAGAACAGACATTTAGAGTTCTGCCTATGTTTCTTCCATGAAAATTACATGCTTAGTTCTAATACTGAGGTTTAATCAATTTTGATCTGACTTGTGTATGGCACTAAAAAGAAAATCTGAGCGCATTTTTTCATGTAGCTTCCCTGTTTTCCCAGTACCACTTGTTGAAGAAGCTTCCTTGCTCTACTAAATATTGCTTTCTCCTTTATTGAAAGTTATATTGCCATATATTTGAGAGTCTGTGTATTAGGCTATTCAACTCTAGTACATTGGTCTGCAGGTCTGTCTTTGTTCCAATTCTATGCTGTTCAAATTACTGCCACTTTTTAGCACAGTTTGAAGTTGGGGAAGGTGGTGCCTCCCATCTTCTTTTCCCAACAATTGCTTTAGCTACTTGTGGAAATTTATTCTTCCACATGATTTTCAGCAGTGTTTAATATATAGAAAAGACACTTACATCCCCATATTCAATGCAGCACTATTCAAAGTAGTCAAAATTTGGAAGCAAACCAAGTTTCCAAAAAATAATGGACTGGATAAAGAAACTATGGTACATACATGTGATGAAATGTTATTCGGCTTTAAGAAAAAATGAATAATGCAATTTGCTGCTATATGGATGGAGCTGGAGGTTCTCCTACTTATAGCAGTTAGACGAAGAAAAGATGAACAGAACATATTTCACATATGAGATCTAAGATTTCTACATTTGAGCCTACTTCTTTAAATATCCATTCAGTCAAAATGTCCTGCCCTGCTACTACCATGAGGCATTCAGTAAAAATTCTCATTTTTCTTCTACTTTTTGAATTCTTATCTATGAAGCTATTGGAAATTACAGACGCTTATGCAAATTCGATGCTGCACTAGAACAAGAACTAAGTGGTACTCCAAATTGAGAGCAATATATGGAGTAAATAAAATGAAAAAGATGATTTATGTTGCAGCAATTCATAACCATTAGTAATCCAGGAGTAAACTGGATGTGGCCAAAAATATTGGGGTTTTTTTGTAGATTTTAAAATGTTTGAAATTTTTGGGTCACAAATAAATTAAATTGCAGGCAAAGTAGAGCTAGGAACACGGATTTGGATGTGGCTAAACATCAGTATTCAAATGCATTGATTTGACTTGAAACTTCTCTCCTAAAAGGCAAAAACTCCTAAAACTTCAAATAGTAATTAGAAACCTTGCTACCCAACCTGAAATACTGACACCTATTTCCTTCCCACAACCATCAAAGAGCAAATGAAAGTCACTAGATTCCTCCTGGACAAAAACCAGAATTTACTAAGCACAGCGGCCACTAGGAGGCATGCTCTGCTTTCTTATCAGAGGGATCCCACCTCTGCTATAGACTCAGTTTTTAAGCAGTTTGGTTAAAGCATAAAGAATTCTTTAATCAATAGAAATGGCAAAAATAGCCAAAATATTTTAACTTTATTATCAGAACATCAAAATAATATTTTAACTATTAATGTATTGGGAATGATTAAATAAATGGTAAATAAATTGTTATTAAGCCTGCCAAAGCTATATATAAAATTATTCTTATGTTGTGTATATACTAGGCAATTTGGGTACTTTTTAGCTTGCTTCAATATGCTTAATTTTATATTATCTTTCCATGGCACTATTTTATTAAATATAATTATATTTATTTCTTATCATCTGCCTTATATTTGTAGTTATGTGGTACTTAAACTTACCTTTGTAACTGGGCATGTAAGATGCCTCTGTTTTTTCATGAAAATAAACCATACCCTGAAAGATCACCCTCAAAGGAATAAATGTAGGTTTAATTGTATTCATGTCTCAGCTCCACCATTCACTATTTGAAATTGATGTAAATTAATAACTTTTGAATCGGGTTTTGTGTTGTATGTTTTCTAAAAAGAGTGAGCTCAAGTGGTCAAATACAGTCATGCCTGGATGTGTAAAGCCTTTAAGTTTCATCCCCCTCCTTAAATTTTTTTTTATTAAATCACCAAGATTTAGATTAACAATTACAAAGTTGTCCATGATTGGATTTCAGTTACACAATGTTCCTACACTGGTCCCTTCACCACTGTTCATTAACCAGCACCAATGGTCCCATTTACCCTCCCAGCACCAACCCACCGCCCTTAGTCTTCCTCTGTAGCAAACACTTTTCCTCTCTCTCTCTCTCTCTCTCTCTCTCTCTCTCTCTCCTTTTTGGTCATTATGGTTAGTGGTACAGGTACTGTAAGGTACTGTCAGGTTATCCTACTATTTTTAGCACTCAATTCTCATCCAAAGAGACATTTCCAACTCTCATTGTCATAGTGGTCCTTTTAATCCTAATTGTCCTCTCTCCCTTCCCATTTGTGGACAAGCTTCCAACTATACGCCAGTCATCCTGGCCCTCATTTCTATTGGCCGTGGGAAATAGTCTCATACTGTACTCTTTATATCCCACAAATGAATACAATCATTCTATGTCAGTCCCTCTCCTTCTGTCTCATTTCACTTAACATGGTAAACTTCATGTCCATTCATATATAAGCAAATTTCATGGCTTTGTTTTTCCTAACAGCTGCATAGTATTCCATTGTGTCATTGTACAATAGTTTCTTTATCCATTTATCTCTTCTCAGGCACTGAGGTTGTTTCCAGATTCTGGCTATTGTGAATAGTGCTGCAACAAACATAGAATGTGATGACATTTCTGTGTGTTCCTCGGCTCCGAGGGTATATTTCCAGTAGTGGTATTACTGGGTATGGGAACTCAATGTCTAGTTTTGGTGAGGAATGCTCATACTGTTTTCCAAAAAGGCTGGACCAGTTGGGATTCCCATCAACATTAAATAGAGTCCCTCTCTCTTGCATCCATGCAATGCACAACTGTCAGACCAAAATGGATTAATGATCTAATATCAGACCTGAATCCATAAGCTTCATGGAAGAAAATATTGGTAGAACCCTTCATGAAAACATAGGTACAAACCTTCATGAAACTGAAGCTAAATGCATCTTCAAAGATAAAACACTACTAACTAAGAAAGTGGAAGCAAAGATACAAAATGGAACTACATTAAGAATCTTCTGTACCTCAAAAACAAAACCTGAGGAATGAGAAAGTTTGATCCCTTTGACCAAATGACCCTCCTGAGAAGCAGTGGGTGGTCCCAATGGCCCATGTCTCATATGAGCACTGCTAGCATTGCATTGATTTATGCATTGAATTATCAGGCACTCATCATGTGGGTGAGCATTGGAGGGTCAGAAACCTGCCATCCTGAAACCCTGAGATTGCCTCTATAAAAAAGGAAGAAAATAATTAGCATCTGTGTACTGTTTAAACTAAGCAAATTAAAACCTATAGAAAAATAATCACTTCACTTGATCACTTGACATCCCATTGTTCATCAATTTCCTCAAGTGGTCACCAGTAAGATTTTCATTTGACCCTATCACGTGCCAGTGTAGAACAATGGCATCTGGTTGCTTCAGGAATACGAAGAGCCAAAAACGTTCATTCAGAGTCTTGATGTAGAAGTCTGACCATCTTGTAGGGGTGGCCACGTGATCTTTTGAAGTCCTTTGGGATCCAGTCCGTAAAGGCTCTAGTCCAGCAGTTATCTCCAAATTGCATTACATGTCCAGCCCATCTGATTTTCGATGCCTTGGCAAATGAGACAGCGCCCCTGACCCTGGAACGTAGATGGAGGTTGGAATACAGAATCCCTATCTCACTTGAGTGAGGCGTGATATTCCAAGCATAGCTCTTTCAATTCCTGCCTTGGGAGACCCAAATAGCATTCTCATCCTGCTTTTGTAGGGCCCAGGTCTTTGAGGCATATGTTAATGCAGGGAGAACGGTGGAGTAGAAGAGATGTGCCCGGAATGCAGGTTTTTTGTTTTTTAGCTATTTCTTCGATGTTTTTGAAGGCATTCCATGCCGTTCTCTTCCTCCTGCGCAGCTCAGGTTTTAAGTCATTATTCATGTTGACTTCTCAACCTAGGTACATGTAACTGCTGCATTCAGAGATGTTATTTTTTTTCCATTGAGAGTGAATGGGGCCTCTGGAACTAGTTCAATTTTCATGAACATAGTTTTGTTGAGATTCAGCTGTAGACTTATCTTTCCACATTCTCAGTGAAAGTCAGCCAGCATTTGTGCCACTTGGCTAATGGTTTGCTGTTATTAGCAAAGCGGAGGTGGTTTAGTTGCCGTCTATCTTCACTCCCATTCCTTCCCATTCTAATTGTAACATGACGATCTCAAGGATGGTGCTGAAGAGTTTTGGAGAAATGGTATCACCCTGTCGAACCCCTCTTTTGTCATCAATGATCACTTCCTTTGTAGAATGGTGAGATCCTGGTGGTGAATCCGTAATACATCTCTCGAAGGATCTTGATGTATTGGGTTTGAACGCCCTGTTGGCTAGGGCTTCAATGACCGCTTCGGTCTCCACAAAATATAAGGCTTTCTTAAAGTCAATGAACGTGACACAGAGCGGCATCTGGAACACCCTACAAACATCAATGAGCTTGGTTACCATGTGGATATGGTCGATTGTGCTGAATCCTTTTCAGAAGCCAGCTTGCTCTCATGGTTGTCCTTCATCTAATGTTCTGCCAATCCTGTTCAGGATGACTCAAGTGAACAGCTTGTAGATGACAGACAACAGGCAGATGGGGTGATAGTTGCCAATTGTCCTGGATGTCTCCCTTCTTGAACAGTAGAACTATCCTGCTGGTTTTCCATTGGGAGGGCACCTTGCATTCTGACAGGTAGCATGTGAAGAGCTCAGCCAGTGTCTTAAAGAGTACCGACGGCAGATTCTTCAGGTGTTTGGGGTGACTTTGTCTGGGCCTGGTGCAGTTCCCTTCTTTGCTGACTAAATGGCATGTCGGATTTCAGAAGGAAGAACGTTGGGAATGACATATCCATTCTGGGGAATTTGGTATTTGGGCAGTTGGAACTGGCTATCAAAGAGATCTGAGTAGAAGTCATGGATAATCTTCTCCATTACCTTTCTGGATTATGTGATAGATCCATTAGGACATTGGAGGGCAGTAATCTTGGTCTTATAGTTGGCGAAGGACAGGCGGGCGGTGCGAAAGCTTTTCCTGGCTTCTGCTGCATCTTCCAGCATTTCTGCTCTTCTCTCTTTGAGGTCTTCCTTTATCACTTCTCTGTACTGCTTTGCGAACTTGGACATTAGCATTTGGTGGCCTATGGCTCGTGCCTTGTCACGTTGGCAAATGAGCTCCAGAGTTTTTGATGACAGGCGTCCTTTTGTGTCTTTCTCTCCGGCATTCTTCAACAATCATGGAGGTGCTGAACCAGAGGGATGTATTTTCATCGATGTCATCAATGATGGTATCTTCCCATGTTGCCGCAATGATGCCAAAGAGTTCCCAGTTGGTGGACATTCTGGGAGTTCTCTTCTTAAACTTTGCAGCCTTCTCTCCCTCTTGCATCAAGTAGAATATTGCACGAAGGAGACGATGGTTCAATCCTGTCTGGAATTTTGGGACAACAGTGACCTGGGTCAGATAAAACCTTAGATTGAAGATGATGTGGTCAATTTCATTGTGGAAGTTTCTACCAGGAGGTTCCCATGTCCAACGTTTTGCTTCAGCCTTCTGGAACTGTGAGTTCCCATGAATGGTCTTGGTGAACATGATGTCCACCAAGAAAAATAATACGTTGAATATTTTTGACTCCTAAATATATGCTAAATGATATTTAAATGTATCACTGAAACATATATTTGTACACAAATCTGTGTTTCAGATCATTTCCTAAGACAGATATCTGGAAGTAGATTTGCTCATTCAAAAAATCCATGACACTTTCTTCCAAATAGCTTTCTAAATTTATTGATTCAAGGTATGTTGTTTCAAGTTTTTTTAAACATTTGGTAACAGAGAGGTAGTACAAAGTAGTAGCATGCTTGCCTTGCATGTTGCTGACTCAGGTTCAATGCGTAGCATCCCATTTGGTCCACCAAGCACTTGCAAGTGTAATCCCTGAGTGTAAACCCTGGAGCACTGCTAGGAATGGTCATAAAATTAAAACAAAAAGTTATTTTAAGATTGTTTCTTTATTAATATAAAGTAGATCAGAAAGAGAGAATGACATAGTTTTGAAAGCAATTGAAACTCACATTGTCTTTAGATACAAAAATGATATGCATGTAACAAGAAACTTTTTTTTCTGTTTTCCATTTATTTTGGAGGAGGGCAATTTACCTGCCAAGCACTTAATGGACACACATATGTCCTGTTCTCCTCAGTAGGGGAAAAAATAACTATAAATCACAACCTTCCTGAAAAATAGGACCAACTGAGACCTGCTTCAAAAACCTTTAAATATGTCTTACTTTTATGGGCCATGTATGTTAATCAGTTGAAAACATATGATGTTGATTTTCATCCCATTTACTTTTTTTTCTAATATTCATACTTTTTCTTTAAAAAAATGACAAAAAGCATCCAAGTAATTTGTTATAGAATGACTGTTGCTATTTTTAAAGCTCACTTTAAATGTAACTCATTGGAAGCTTTAAAATAAGTTGCAGATACCAAGTCTTGCTGTAATGAATTCAGATCATGGACATTTAAAACGGTTTCATTGATTCAACTTGGAAATTTTGGCCATTTTGACTAATTAGATCTAATTAGAAGACATATTGAAGTATAAAGCACAACATAATTTACAATGATCCCCCATTCTTGGATGACTGCCAACTACATGTTTACAAAGAGATCATCAAGAACCAACTTCTATTAAATGGAAGTACATTCAGTATGTTATTTTTCTATTTCTCTGTACATCCATTGATCAAAATTGAATGTACTTTGGGCACTAGGCAAATTAGTAGATTAAAACAGACAAAAGAAGTTGATAGCAACTTTGGACTTAGGTTAAAAAACAGCAAAATCAAACTTCAAATAGATGAGATTATGAGCAGATTATTTAGATAAAATTCTTTAGAGGTTTGATTACACTCAAGAGGAAGATGTAGTTTCCTTAACATGGTTTTACTTAGCCTCTACACTCCCAAGAGCTTCCTGGATTTTAGATAAGAATGTCAGCTATGCTAATGTGAAAGCAGCTTATGAAAGAATCAGACTAAAGGTCTGAAATACAAAATAACTATTGATAAGTTTCTGGGGCCCATAGATGTGTCTTGAATTCTATCACAGGCTCTCCCCTACAATGACTCTGTGTAACTAATCATGTTTGCATCATAAACTAATGAGTGCAACTTTTTACATTTGAACTTTACAAGCAAGTGTGCAAAATTGATAACCAAATGTATGAATCCAAACATTGTGGAGCAACAACAAAGAGAAGAAAAGGAACTTGGAACTGAAAATCTGGCCATTTTAAAACAGACAAAAAAAAAACTGAAAAGTTAGCTGTTGGATCCCTTTACCAGTTTATGTGAAGGGGTCCAACAGCTTTGAGGTACACCAATTTCATGGGTAAGAGCAAACAAACTTTTTCTATTAAACTTAGCATTTTTGTTGAATTTGATAGCTTGTTTCCAATATTGTCAGTTTGATAAATACAGAATGCAAAAAAAAAAATACTGCAAATAGAAAGGGCAATTTTTTAGATCAGGAGAGTTTTATGAACAATTAAGATTACATAAAGATAAGTAGATATCAACTCAGCTTGCAAACAATTTTTATTATTCACAAAATTATAGAGACAAAGATTTTTCAATGAAGTTAGCAGCAAGTTGTCTATTTTTTTTCTACCATGTCACAAACTTTAAAAAAATGGAACTGACTGGAGTGACTCAGGAATGACTATGTATTCAAAAATAAATACAATTTATGGGGCTGGAGCGATAGTCCAGCGGGTAGGGCATTTGCCTTGCATGTGTCCGGCCTGTGCCGGTCCAGGTTCAATCCCTGCCTGTCAGCCCATATGGTTTCCCACAGCCAGGAGTAATTCTTGAGTGCAGAGCCAGGAGTAACCCCTTAGCATCGCCGGGTGTGACCCAAAAAGCAAAAAAAAAAAAAAAACAAAAATTGAAATCAGTACGGAATTAAAAAAAAAACAATCCTAATATCTCTGTTAGAATATAACTAATTTATAAGAATGAACCACGGTACTGATAATGAATCCTAAATTAGAGATATGTCAATATCTCAAGATTTATTCAGCTTCTTTCATTTACAGGTGAGGAAATTACTCAGGTGCTCATAAGTTCTGTTTCCTGCCTTTCTCATAGGGCCTCCTAAGAAATGCACCTATGTAGAAGTGAAAGAGAACTTCCACTACAGATTTTCCCACAATTTGCCCTATTTTAATAATAAGATTTTTACATTTACTTTACTAATGAATACATGATGTTACAAGAGATTTTACAGATGAATGACCTAAATTTGTTAGCAGTGAATGATTAAAATGACAAATTAATGTAGCCTCGGAGTAGTCTAAGATCCCTGTTTGCTTATCCTCATTGCTAAGGATATGCAATATGTTTAATATATTTATTATTTATTATTAGCATTGAATATATCCACTCCATGATGGAATATTTGCTCACAGAAATAAAATGCAGAGATACTGCCCAAGTTTAGTAACTATACTTGTTCATTAATTTTAACTGACTAAAAACTAGCTCTCATAAAATCATTCCTATTTAAATTTATATGCTTCCTTATGCCCATATAATCATAAAGTTATGAAATGTGTCCCTTCTAAACTGGAAACACAGAAATAAACTCTTAACTAATTTCCATTATCTAAGGTATGACTTAAAGAAATTATATGTTTAACAAAATTCAATATATATTTTCATTTTTTTCTATAGCATTGGTGTTAAACAGAATTCATATTTATTTTCTCTTTATTTATGGTAGCTTTGTATACAATTCTATAAACTTAAATAATATTGTAACCATATTACATAAATTGTAATAAAATATTTTGTCTTACTCCAAGTGCATGTAGTGCAACCTACAATGTGTGGAGAAGGAAGGGAGAGAGAGGGAGAGAGAAAAGAGATAAAGAAACTGCCATTTAGGCAGGCTATGGGAGTGGGGGAGGGAATTGGGGACATTGGCGGTGGGAAATGGGCACTGGTGGAGGGTGGGTGCTGGAACACTATGTGACCAAAACCTCCAAACATGAACAACTTTGTAATTGTATATTTCACAGTGGTATAATAAAATGTTTAATTAAAAATATTTTGTTTTAAGAACCTCCCTCCCAATACAAGCAATTTTAGAAGTACACCTCTTGCTTGTGGAAACTTTTTAAGATTAAACTTACCTTGACTTCAGAGAGAGAGGGGGTTGAAAATTTGCACAGACATTAACTTAGGCTATTCTTTCTAAAAATCAGTCTAAACTAATTAATGTACCTTCATCAGAAGAGACACTAGAGTTAAATTCAGGTTAAAGTAACAAGAGCATTAACCAGAAGAGTGTTTCCCCTGAAGAGAAAAGATTGCAAACCCCACAAGCAATGTCTGTAAGGAGTGGCCAACAATTATACTTAGAAAGTTCTTAAAGTGAGTGTTCTTAACGTCAGTGTTTTATGTATGGTGAAGCATGAGAAAATAGGATTAGTATAAATTACATAGCCTAGTAAAAGTCACCATAACAGGGATATAACTGGGCAAGATTTGGAACATTGATAATAACCCACATTTACTTAACATCAAAGAGTGATAAATATCATGTTCAAGCAGAGCATTAATTACAATGAAATAATTTTCAGTCTGTTTTACAGTGGAAAAGATAAAATTGAAGTGATAAAGCTTTTAGCTGCTAAAAGTTTTAAGTTTTTCCAGAATATTACTCAGGATGAGAATTATAGAAGAATATAAACATAGAATACCAAAAAATTAAGCCTCTTTTAATTTAACGTATAAATAAATAAGACATGTTTTCCATATCTGCAAAAAAAAGTCTACATTTATCTGATCAGTCATGCTTATATGTCAGAGTAAAATTGTATGTTTAAAAAATCTAATTGCAGATGCCAGAAACATTTATTTTCTCTACTGAGGCCAGATCTACTGTGCGATTATTGGCGCTATCTTGGATTTCATGTGATTATCCCATTATTATTGTCATAAAATCACCATGAAGTCTTTATAATGTATTTCCACACATTCCAACAAGAATCAACCCCAGTAAAGAGGTTTCTTTCTTTAGGGACTTAATCATTGAATAGATTGACAAAAATGTATGTAATTGTTAATGCCATTCTAAGAAACAAAGTTATATTTTTTCCTCATAGATTGCTTTCTTAATCCTTTAGTATCTTTAATGATTATTTTATGTTCAGGGAGAAGATTAAATATATTTTATCATGTTAAACTCAAAATATATTTTTATTTCCTCACTTAAAGACCATTTTAATTTTATTTGATGGGGTTTGGGTCCCACAGTGCTTTTAGGGCTGACTCCTGGCTCTGTGCTTAAGGATCACTCCTGGTAATAATGAGAAGACAACACGTTGTGCAAGGGATTGAACTCAATTCAGTCACATGCAAGGCAAGTTCCTTACTCACTGTGTTATTTCTTCAGTGCCTAAAGACTGCTGACATTTATAGTTCATATCTTATAAAAAGGAACCTGCAGAAATTTCCATATAACAACTCCCTATTGTTCATAGGCTTTTTTTTAAATCAACATCCATATTTGTTGATTCCCTTTAACAGATTTGAGAGATCCCATAAAAGGATGACTTTTACTTATCAAAGGGATGGCCGATATCCAAATTATGGGGACATATAAGAGTTGGGAAAAAATAGTTGAGGAGTCAGTTGAGACTGGGTTCTCAGTCTGGCTGGCAGGCGTGAGTTGGAGTTGCAGAGAGCCTGATAGGACAGAGAATTAGAGGAGCAGAGAAAAGGGCTAGCTAAGCTTACTTAAGAGTAGAGCAAGGAAATGGTTTTAAGAAAGTATTAAAGGGAGTTCAAAGCCTTTGGACTGGATCTGTACCTAATATTGTCAGTTAGTCAGCCACACAGTTGTAAATTGACACATACTGGTTCTTTACTATATATTATGAATCTACATGAACCCATAATCCACAGTTTATCACAGGGCTCACTCTTGGTGGACTACTGTTTTGTGGTTTTGAAGAAACATAAATTTCATATAATTTTCAATAGAGTATTAAACATACCGTAATTAATAAATGAATAGTTTCACTGTGCTAAAAATCCTCTTTGCTCTGTCCATTCATTACTTCCCCTAATAAGTTCTGGAAACTACTGAATATTTTAATAATATTTATATGTTTGTATTTTCAGACTATCATAACTGATTCATACAAAATATAATATTTGAAGTTTGCTTCTTTTCCTTGGCCACATTCATATAAATGTTCTCCATGTTTTCTTATGGTTTGATAGATAAAATGCACTTAGAACAGAATAATGTCCCATTGTAGAACTATAATAATTTATTATTCACTCATATAAATATCAAATACATCTTGGTTGCTTCTAACTTATCACAATTAAAAATGCTAAAAACTCCATGTTTAGCTGTGTACTATCTCTTTTATATAGTGAATATCTTTACTTATCTTTAATAAAACAAATTAATACACATTAGTAACATCAATCAACTCCACACGGATAAAATGATCATCTAATTATTCCTTTATCTTTGATTAAACAAACTATCATTAACATTAATGCTTTGGGGTTGAGATTAGGCTCATTCTCAGAACACGTCCCTTGAATGTTTGAGCCCCCAGCAGCAGCCCCCTCAACAAAAACACAGACACACACTCACATTTAGCCAAATTCCTCTAAAACTAAAAGTATTTTTAGTTTTAGAGGAATTCAAGAGAAATTGTGAAAGAGACATATATTTAAATTTTTCTTTTTAATGTAGTAGACATGTACATAAACGAACGTAATAAAGAATGACATATAAGGTGTCAAGGCATATTTTTAGATAATTTTTATCTATTTTATTTAGATATGTCTAGGTACCAGAGACTCTCAGACATGGGGCAGAGCTGCTCCTTGCTCTCCCTGTGCCCAGCCGCTCATGAGGTGCCCGGGAGGCATGGCGGGTTGTTGCCCTGGCCTGCCACCCCAGCAGAGCCTCACAACAAGCCAGACGACCCCCCCCCTGACAACATGGGGGCCGCCATCTTCCACATCCAGACTTCCCTCTCATCACAACTCCACCCAGCAGACCAGACTATCACAGCCCGGGTCCTGAGGCCGCTAGCGGCGCCGCGGCTTCATCAATAACTGCTTTATTTACAGGTGACTACAAGAGTATGCCACCCGCACGGCAAGCCTGGCAAGCTGCTCGTGTTGTATTTGATATGCCAAATGCCAGTAACATTGATATTAGGTCATTCCCGTGACCTAATATAATGGTTTGGGGCTCTTTATGATCCTGGAACAAGGGGATGCCTTTGGGTTCTACTAGCATGAGACAGGACATATGGAGATATTACTGGTGCCCGCTCTAGCAAATAGATGATGAACGGGAAGATAGATAGTGATAGGTATCTAGTATATATACATATATGTCTATCTATCTATATCGATATGTAACACATTTATATACTTTTCTAGTAGTATTAAAGTATATATACATCTTAGAAAACAAGTGAATACTGTACTTATTTTATCTGGATACCTGTAATTTCTCTATCCTAAATGTTTTTGCTTAGATATCAAGAAATATTTTTTAAAAAAATATAAGAATGGGAACTTTTCTTAAAACAGTTCGAGCAAAAACTGAAAGATATCAGCTTTATTTTTATTTTCTATTTTATTTTTTGGGCAACACCAGCAGTTCTCAAGTCTTACTACTGGCTTCGCAGTCAGGGATCACTTCTGAATGTGCTCTGGAGACCACACAAGATGGTGGAGATTGAATCCAGGTCAGTTGTATGTACTGCCAGCACCCTACCTTCTATTATTCTAGCCCTATAAGCTTTATTTTTTAAAGTATTTTATTATACCACCGTGAGATATATAAATAAAAAAGATATACTATTAAAAAGTTCTTTATTTTTAAAGAAACAATAAATACTCCCCCAATTCAGCTCCCTCCACAAAGCTTTGGCGGCTCTGCCTAGAACTGAAGCTAAGGCTCTTGGTCAAACACCAGGTACTCAGGTGAAGGGCAGAGTCTCTGCCTGCCTGCCCTGTTCTAGGCTAAGGGGAGTCTTGTAATGGAGGCAGGTTTTGCTCCTTACATGCCCCTCCCCTATACTCTCAGAAGCTGGAAAACCTTGAGCAGCACAACCACAGTCATCCTCAAGGTTCGGACTCCACAGCTAGACACAGCCCAATCCCAGTATACCTGATATACCACAAATGTGTGGGAGTCAGAGGTTAGGTAAGACAGAGAAGGGAACAGTGTGCTAATAATTGTGAAAATGATAATATCAGCTGAGAACTGAGCATTGAATATAGGAAAAAAAGATACACATGATAACCTCTAAATGTATGCATTGCAATACACAATCTCTAAGGAAAGGAGGAGAGAAAGAGAGATAGAGAGAGAGAAAGAAGAGAATAGAAGAGGAGAGGAGAGGAGGAGAGGAGAGGAGAGGAGAGGAGAGGAGAGGAGAGAGAGAGAGGAGAGGAGGGGGGGGGGGGGGGGGGGGGGGGGGGGGAGGGGGGGGGGGGGGGGGGGGGGGGGGGGGGGGGGGGGGGGGGGAGGGAGAGGAGAGGAGAGGAGAGGAGAGGAGAGGAGAGGAGAGAGAGGAGAGGAGAGGAGAGGAGAGGAGAGAGAGAGGAGAGAGAAGAGGAGAGAAGAGAAGAGAAGAGAGAGGAGAGGAGAGAGAAGAGAAGAGAGGAAGAGAAGAGAAGAGAAAGAGAAGAGAAGAGAGGAGAAGAGAGAGAGAAGAGAGGAGAGGAGAGGAGGAGAGGAGGAGAGAGGAGAGGAGAGGAGAGAGGAGAGGAGAGGAGAGGAGAGGAGAGAGAGAGGAGAGAGGAGAGAGAGAGAAGAGAAGAGGAGAGAGAGAGGAGAGGAGAAGAGAAGAGAGAGAAGAGAAGAGAAGAGAAGAGAAGAGAAGAGAAGAGAAGAGAAGAGAGAAGAGAGGAGGAGAGGAGAGGAGAGGAGAGAGAGGAGAGGAGAGGAGAGGAGAGGAGAGGAGAGAGAGGGAGGGAGGGGAGGAGAGGAGAGGAGAGAAGAGAAAATATGAGAAGAGAGAGAGAGAAAGAGAAAGAGAGAAAAGAGATAAAGAACCTGCCCCAGAGGTAGGCTAGGAGAGGGGGAGGGAAGTGGGGACATTGGTGGTGGGAAATGGGCACTGGTGGAGGGATGGGTGCTGAAACACTGTATGACCAAAACTCAAACATGAACATCTTTTAATTGTATATCTCATGGTGATAAAATAAAATATTAATAAAAAATAAAAACAATAAACAGATCTAAAATAACTACATGTAAACATTTTCTCTTATTTTTAATAACAAATGTATTTTCAAATTCAAGATAATATTTCTAGGAAATAGAATATTCAACAAAATACTTTTTTAAAATTACATTCATCTATTATAGTTTAATGCTAAAATTGGGGTTAAAAGTATTCCATTGAGTTATATATGAAAATAACAAAAGGCTAAAAGGTCTACACGTTTTGATGGTCAATGAAGGAAGAGAATTACCATGTTTTTCATTTTATATCTATTTATTTTACCTTAACTGAATTATTCCCCCTTAAGAGTTGATGAGTTCTTAACTACTACAACTTTCTATGTCAGAAAAGAATACTTAATTTTTTCTTCTACATTTCACCTCATGATTTTGCTAATTGCCTTTCAACAACCTATTATGTTTACTTTTCAACCCAAGCTTCAAATTTCCTGTGGTTTTCCATTTTCTTGTAGAAGTTTTACAAATATGCATTCAAGAAATTAGAGCATATTGTCTTCTTTTGCAACTTTAGAAAAATATTGCACAGAGTACAATAATTTTATACCATATTTGGGCAGAAAATATCAGATAAAGAACATTTTAGCTACAGAAAAATGAACTTAGCTAAAGAAGAGCTATTTAAAATATATTGACTTCAGAATAAAAATGCCAAATCAAATACTAAGAAGAAAAAATAAATACACCAATTTTAAAATTAAACATGTATAGCTCCCCAAATAAAGTTAATAGATCTTTTCATGAATCAAGAATGATTACTTGAAATGAAGCAATGTCTACAGTGATTTTTCACAGCCTGAGCCTTGCTTTCCTTCTGACCTCATGCCATGCTCTTCATCTTTCCACAGCCATTCCCTTTGAACAATAGTCCATTTATTTGCTAGATATTTGTTCATAGTTGGCTCTTTCTATGTCATTCCTTTCTTCCATTGGTGAAAAACCTCATCATAATTTAGAATTTAGTTCATTTTCTGACATTCAGTAGACATTTTAATTAGCTTTACTCTATTTTAGCTTCTAAAATAAAGTAAACATGGCCTCAGCTTACTCTATTTTACTGTTACAATAGGAAATATTTATTTTTGAAACTGCCTCAGGGGGCCAGAGCGATAGCCCAGCGGGTAGGGTGTTTGCCTTGCACGCAGCTGGCCCATGCCGGCCCGGGTTCGATCCCCAGCATCCCATATGGTTCCCGAGCACCACCAGGAGTGATTCCTGAGTGCAGAGCCAGGAGAAACCTCTGAGCATTTACCCAAAAAAAAAAAAAAAAAAAAAAAAAGAAACTGCCTCATATTCCATTAACTGTAGCAAACAAATTGCAAGAAAATTTGTAAGGAAGTTAGTATACCATTCCTACAAAAGGGGAAGAAAGTAAAGAAAGTCAATGATAATATATTTAGGGAAGAAAACAGAAAGCTATGATGTTAGCAATAATAATTATGAACATGTACTGAGCAAAAGTCATGTCAAAACAATTTGAAAACATTAATACATTAATATTTAACACATATAATTAACCTAAAGGAGGTTTCCCTGAAACAGTTTATCTGCAGAACTGGTAACTATGTGTGTGTGTGTGTGTGTGTGTGTGTGTATCTGCTTGTAAATACTAGGTGGACTGTAGTACTAAAAAAGTCACAGCATTCTCCTGAAGAAAATTTTTTGAGAAGAATATTGAAAATAGGAAAAAATCTCAACTATTTTCTATGTAGTGGGTGTGGTGGAATGCTAGTTTTATTCATCCTACTTATCACTACCAGATAGATACATTTTCCTCATTTACAACTCTGGTCCTGTCTATCTTTGCTATAAGAAACATAAAACCCATCTATAGGAAGAAGGTTGAACTGTTAAACTAGAAATCTCTGTTTTTATACAACTAATATATCCAAAAATATTTTATATTTTATTAAGTAAAAAAAATCATCTTTTACCTTTACAAGTCCTATAGTTATCAATTTCCTTATACTCTTATTCAACAAGAAGGTTCTTTTTAGGTGGTTATTTACCTGACCATCTACTGCGTTCTATGATCTGTTTCAGTTGAATCTCCATCTTAGTTTATTATAACCGCCTTTGTCAGGTCTAGTCTGGAAGTCAGCGCTGTCCAGAGTCCCCAACAGTATTACCATCCATCAGGTTCCCCTGATGTTGGGTTTCTCTCAAACTCAAGTAAAAGTCTCCAGCTTTCTCCCACTTCTTGACCCCTTGGAAAGTTCTTTGTGAGCCTCATAGCAGTTTCTGAGCTGCACCACCTGGAGATCATGGACTGGAGCAGAGCCTCCATGTAGTCCTCATTATAGTAGGGTGCCAAGGTGCACCTCTGCTCCTGGCTGTAGAAAAAGTTGTCCCAGAATTGCGCCAGCTCCACTTGGATGGCCGCACTCAGGGGCCACACTCAGAGCCAGTGACTGTCCCCTCAGGCCAGTGGACATATAGGCACAGTCACCAGTTCTTTCAAAGTCCAAAGTTTTAATTATTCACACACCAACAGAAAGAGTGAGAGCAGAGAAAGTGAGAGAGAGGCAAGAGTGGGAGAGGGAGTGAGGGAGAGCAAGAATGAGAGATCAGCCAAGCAGAGAAGAAGGTGACCAGATTAATTCACAGAAACCTCCAACCCATCTTCAGACCTCTGACCATTCCAACCACAAGACCACTCCAACCAACCCCAGTCAAACAAGAAAACCCTTTTATAGTTTTTCAAGGCAAGAGGTTTTCAAGGCTTTACAAAAGTAGAAGCAGTTCTTCACAAATAATGGGGCAAAGGTTACTCTGAAAACAAAGGGATTGTGAAGGGCTTCTTCCACCAGGTGCAAGAAATACAGGAAGCTCTGCCCTAGCTTCTGTGGATCCTCAGGATGTAAATTTCTTGAGCTAATAAAAAATTATTTCAATGTTGTTTCTAGTCATTTTTGTATAAACATATTAAGAGGGACAGCGTTGGTGGTATAGTGGTGAGCATAGCTGCCTTCCATATTAAGAGGGACAGGCTTTTACCTACACCTGGGATTAGAATGACATTTCTTGGGGAGATTGCGCCATATAGTTCATACTGTGTTCTCCTCACCAGATTGACCATTCCAGCCCCTCAGTTTTCTTATCAATTTATTTAAATAACACAGAGCTCCTTCTCTGACCTTGCTATTTCAGCCTTTGATCAAATAAGTCTTGCTTCAGGTCTTGCCTCAGGGACAGACAATTTGTCCCCTATTGAAGCCAAGGTGGTCTCTATTCCTGGTTCTATCCATTTCCTCCATGCGCTCCTCCTTGCCTGTGTTGATAAGTGATTAGAATCACTTGTCACTTGTCTTCCATTGTTCATTGATTTTCTCGAGCAGGCACCAGTAACATCTCCATATGTCCTGTTGTAAGCAAGTGCACCCCAGGGGAATCTGCTTACTCCAGGAACAGGAAGAGCCTCAAACCATTCCTTCAGGTCATGGGAATGAGGTCCATAATTGTTACAGGTTTTTGGCATATCAAATAAAACATGGGTAGCTTGCCAGGCTCTTCCATGTAGGTGGCATACTCTCAGTAGAAAGCTTTCACCTTGAGCATTTACTGATGAAACTTAAAGGGGAATGATTAGGTTTTCTCTTGGGTGGACCTCTGAGGAGTTGTGGAGTCTGGATGTTGAAAATGACTGCCCTCATGTTGTACGGGTTGCTCTGGCTTCCTGCTAGGATCACTGGCATGACAGGTAACAGCTAGAACATATCCAGAACTGTATACAGTATATAAATGTGAAAGATCCTGAGAGGACTTGATCCTAACATCTAGTATTATTAAGACTGTCGCGCAGCCACAGAGCGGCCAAGCGCCAATGGAACTATGGGTCTGGCATGTCTCTCTTCTGGGGTAGCTGGCATGGAGGTGGAGGAAAGGGTGGAGGAAAATTAAAATCAACCTATAGGCAATTGAGGTACTTAGTTTAGAAATATAGGTACAAGCCCATGAATAATAAATTAGCCTTAACTTTCTTCCTATATCTATACAAAAAGATAGCAGCTTCTAAACAACTGCATGCAAAGGACTCAAGGCAAAGAGAAAAGTAACATTTTAGAAAAACACTTAGCTTAGCTGGGAATTTGATACCTGCTGAGAAAGAGTAAGAGGGCTTCACATCTTTGAACTAGGACCATTTCAAGGTGAGATTGTTTTATAGATCCTCACTATTTTTTCATATTGCATTATCAGTATTCATACAACATATAATATCAATATGTAGGAATTCTCAACTAGGGAAAGGACAGATTTGTTTTCTAACCAGAAGAAATATGCTGAATTTAAATAAGCATAAGAAAAATACTAAATTCCATGAAATTAATCTAAAAGCAAAACTTCAGTTACATGATTAAAGTCACATAGCAAGTATATGACAGTGATGGGATTTTATCGTTAGAGTATCATCTTACCATACTGTTTTATATCAGTTCTTATAATCTCCAAACTGCCTGATGACTGGAACTTTCTTGGTATGTAGGGGTGAGGGTGTGGATATACACAGGGATCAAACCATCAAATACGTGTTGAAATGCAACAGATTGTTTAAATTTTGGCCTGATATTGTATAGAAATAGAAGGGCAATACAAAAGTTCTTATGGATTGACACCGTACCAAGTCTCTTAACACACTAGATTTATACACACTGTGTGAGAACTAGAGTACTTGTGAAGAGTCTCAGAACTCACGATGAGATTGTTGGAAACTGCCTTTTAATTCCATGCTGCATCTATGATGAAATAAATACTCAATAGAATATGAGAATAGCACAATTAGATTATATCATCTCATCATTGGCAGCACCTTGCTCTGAACATCCCCAAGTCACTTCTGCTTCATATGCAAATAAATATGATATAGTCCTACAGCAGACAGTAAGATGCAGAATGTACTTACCACTGAGTTCTGTGCCCTTGCACTCTGAGGGGTATTGTGAAATAGCAAGTCTGATCATATGTGGGTCTATGGTCTCTAGAATCAATATATTATGTTATTATGTTGTATCAATATATTATGTTGCTTGATATTATTCTGAATTTAATTATTTTATTTAAAGCATATTTGACTATATTCATTTACTTGTACTTGAGGAATGGTAAATGATTCTAATTTTATAAAGGTACCATATGGACTTTAGAATTTCTAGTAACAAATTAGAATTAACTCATGTATTTAATTCTGCATTGAGTATGTTTTAAGTATATATTATGTATGTACTAAGATATTCTATGAGTACACTGTATCTTCACTGTCTTCCCGCCACGCGGGCCCAGTAACTCTCCATATGTCCTGTCCATGTAGTAGAGTCCAAGGGCTGCTTGCTCCAGGCTAAACACCTCAACATCGAATGAGGTTATAAGTACTGGTATTTGGCATATATCATACAACACGGTAGGCCAGCTCCCGTGCAGGAATATGTGGGCATCTCTAAGTCAATTATTGATGAAGGCGCGGCGCTGATGGCTGGTCGCGGGTGGAGGTCTCAGGAGAAGCAGGAAATGGAGGCCCTGGGGGGGGCGTCTGGTTTTGTGAGCTCGCGTGGTGGGCCAGGGCTAGAACCCACCACCTCCGGGCACGGCGGTCCAGGGAGGAGTAGAGCCGCCCCATGGGGGTGCCTAGGAATTCATGGTGCAAACAATAAAAAAGAAATAATGTGTAAGTTTTTGTAGGTGGTTTTTAACTTTCTGAAAAGAAAGTTAAAAAGTAACCAGAGTCAGGTGGATAGAGTAGAGAAACAATGGGAATAAATATGAGTCACTTTCCCAAAATATCATGAGAAAACTTATACATAGAATAAAAGCACATACCTAACCATTATCTATCACCCTCTCCTCTCCAAACCTGAAATATCTGTCCTTAAAACCAGTAGTTTTTTTTTAAAAATAAAATGTCCAAACATCAGTGTGTAGACATTTCACTTAAATTCAGCACTCTGCCATATTTAATATCTTCGCAGAATTCCAAATGAAACTGATCTTAATGATTTTAACTGACTGTTTTTTTCACAATTCTATGGAAGAACTTCAGACAATAGCTTATATAGTTAATATCTTAAGAGAAACTTAAATTGTCAATCTGATTATCTTCTGTGAGGATTTCTTCTTGATCTTCCATAGTCCTAATTGCCTGCGTTTCATTTCATTTTGCCAGTCACTTAGTATTTCTCTACAGCTATATCTTAAAGTTTTGTGATATTCAGAGCATAGTCCTCAGTACCTTTTCCTTATAACTCTGCCTCCTATCCCCTAATTATTTATTCATTTGGCATTAGACTTCTTCCTTCCTTCTTTCCTTCCTTCCTTCCTTCCTTCCTTCCTCTCCCTCCTCCCTCCCTCCCCCCTCCCTCCCCCTCCCTCCTCCCTCCTCCCTTCCTCCCTTCCTCCTCCTCCTTCCTTCTCTTTTCCTCCTCCTCCTCCTTTCTTCCTTCCTTCCTTCCTTCCTTCCTTCCTTCCTTCCTTCCTTCCTTCCCTTCCTTCCTTCCTTCCTTCCTTCCTTCCTTCCTTCCTTCCTTCCTTCCTCCTTCCTTCCTTCCTTCCTTCCTTCCTTCCTTCCTTCCTTCCTTCCTTCCTTCCTTTTCCTTTCTTTCATGTGTGCCCAGGGCTTATTCCTGGCTTTAAGCTTTGATGATTCCTGGAAAAGCTTGAGTACCAGATGCAATGTTGTAATTGAAACCCAAGTCAGCCAGGTGTATGGCAAGTGTCCTTCCTGCAGTACAATCACTCTAATTCCTAGGTTTAATTACACTTTCTGTATAAAAATCCAATGTCTCATCTGCCCCATAGTCCTTATCTAAAATCTAAACTATATGCATGCAGTGTGTTTTTTGTTTTTTGAAAATATGTCCTACATTGTCACATAGTCCATATATTACATACAGTCAAAACATTTTATCTAACTATACTAAAAACTGCATCATTTGTTTTAAGATTATGGTTACAGGCAAGTGGGAATTTATTTTTTTTTAAAGTTTCAGGTATAATTTAAAAAATCACCACATAAATATTCTCATTTTAGATTTGTATTATTTAGGAACATTTTTTTCTAAGGCATATTCTAAGTTTAATGAATACAGCAATTAAATTTTGGAATAATTTAATTTGGGTAATAGCCCCACAATTATTCTTTATATTACACAAGTATAAATGATCACTTGATCACTTGACATCCGTTATTCATTGATTTGCTTGAGCGGCAGCCAGTAACATTTCCATTTAACCCTATCACGTGCCAGTGTAGCCCAATGGCAACTGGTTGCTTCAGGAATACGAAGAGCCTCAAACCGTTCGTTCAGGGCCTTGAAGAAGTCTGACCATCTTGTAAGTGGGGCGGCCACGTGATCTTCTGACATCCTGTGAGATCCAGTAGGTAACGGCTCTAGTCCAGCGGTCATCTCCAAATCGCATTACATGTCCAGCCCATCTGATTTTCGATGCCTTGGCAAATGAGACAGCGTCCCTGACTCTGGAATAATGACAGAGGTCGGAGCTCTGGATTCCTTCTTTCACCTGAGTGAGGCGTGATATTCCAAGAAGAGCTCTTTCATTCCTCTCTGGGAGACCAGAATAACATTCTCCTCCTGCTTTAGTAGGGCCCAGATCTTTGAGGAGTACATTAATGCAGGGGAATGGTGGAGTTGAAGAGATGTGCCCAGAGCCGGAGGTTCTTTGTCTTTTTAACTATTTCTTCAATGATTTTGAAGGCATTCCATGCCACTCTTTTCTACTGCAAACCTCAGGTTTTAGATCGCTCATCATGTTGACCTAGGCCCATTCACTCTCAATGGAACAAATATCTCTGAATGGGCCTCTGGAACTAGTTCATTTCTCATGAACATAGTTTTGTTGAGATTCAGCTGTAGACCTAACTTTCCACATTCTCAGTCAAAGTCAGCGAGCATTTGTGCCGCTTGGCTAATGCTGGGTGTTATTAGAATGATGTCTTCAGTCAAGCAGAGGTGGTTTAGTTGCCGATCGTCTATCTTCACTCCCATTCCTTCCCATTCTAACTGTCGCATGATGTTCTTGAGGGTGGTGCTGGAAGAGTTTTGTCAAAATGATATCACCCTGCTGAACCCCTCTTTTGACATCAATGATCACTTCTTTGTAGAATGGCGAGATCCTGGTGGTGAATCCGTAATACATCTCACGAAGGATCTTGATATATTGGGTTTGAACACCCTGTTTGGTTAGGACTTAGAAGACCACTTCAGTCTCCACAGAATCAAAGACTTTCTATAAATCAGTGAGCGTAAATCAAAGCGGCATCTTGAACTCCCTACACACTTTTGTGAGATTGGTTACCATGTGGATAAGGTCAATTGTGCTGAATCCTTTTCGGAAGCCTGCTTGCTCTCATGGTTGTCCTTCATCTAATGTTCTGCCAATCCTGTTCAGGATGACTCAAGTGAACAGCTTGTAGATGACAGACAGCAGGCAGATGGGGCTATAGTTGCCAATGTCGTGGATGTCTCCCTTCTTGAACAATAGAACTGTCCTGCTGGTTTTCCATTGGGAGGGCACCTTGCATTCTGACAGGTAGCATGTGAAGAGCTGAGCTAGTGTATTTATGAGTACTGAAGGCAGATTTTTCAGGTATTTGGGTCTAACTTTGTATGGGCCTGGTGCTGTACCCTTTTTTTGCTGACTAAATGGCATGTTGGATTTCAGAAGGGAGATCGTTGGGAACAACATATCCATCCTGCAGAATTTGGTATGTGGGCAGGTGGATGTGGCTATCAAAGAGATCTGAGTAGAAGTCATGGATAATCTCCATTGCCTTTCTGGAAGATGTTGTAGATCCATTAGGACATTGGAGGGCTGTCATCTTGGTCTTATAGTTGGAGAAGGATAGGTGGGCATTGCGATGCTTTTCCCGGTTTCTGCTGCATCTTCCAGTATTTCTGCTCTTCTCTCTTTGAGGTCTTCCTTTATCGCTTCTCTGCACTGCTTTGCAAGCTTGGATTTTAGCATTTCGTCGCCTGAGGCTCACGCCTAGCCTCCTTGGAGAATGAGCTCGAGAGTTTTTGAAGACAGGTGTCCTTTTTTGCTTTCTCTCTCATGGCATTCTTTGGAAATCATGGAGGTGCTGAACCAGTCAGTTGTATTCTTCATCGATATCATCAAAATGGCTTCTCATTAATTGTTCTTCGACAAATATAAAACCTATAATATCAAGTTTAAATAAACACCATTAATGAGATTGCTCTATATGTACTAAAACAGTATTGCTTTAAACATAGGGTACTTAGCAAAACTGCTTACGACATAGTGAGATAAATACTTATTGGTTTGTGGATGTGCAGAGTTTTTCTTCCAATCTAATAGTATATTTTGATGATGCTATCTCCTAAATATCATGGAAGAAAGAGAATGTGATATGTGTGTATATACATACATACATACATATATATGTATGTATATATGTATGTTTATATATATGTTTACACATATGCATGTAAGTAGGTGTGCGTGCATGTTTGTCTATTTATGCAAATATTCATATATATTGACAGACCACAGTTAACTCACCTTGAGGATATAGAAAGCAGAAATATAATGACAAGCTGGAAAGAGATGGGAAAATTTTTTAACCACAGGTAGTTATGATCTTATATGAGAAAGCCGTATCCTATTCCAATAATCACTCTTCATGTCTTCTTTTTCTAGAGTTCTAAAGTTTTGTAATTAAGGGTCACATATGCATTATTAACTAATATTTACCCCAATCAGAAAGTTTGAACTGTAGCACTATCATAGACTGACTTAAATAAAAACCACTTATTTCCCATTATTTTGAATTTTGATAATCTAAAATGAGGATATCTGTGTGGTTAGGTTTTTGTTGTATCACTGTCACTGTCTTCCCCTTCATCATCAGTTTGTTTGAGTGGGCACCAGTAACATCTCCATATGTCCTGTCTCATGCTAGTAGAGCCCAAGGGCATCTGCTTGTTCCAGGAACATAAAGAGCCTCAAACCATTCCTTCAGGTCATGGGAATGAGGTCTATAATTGTTACTGCTATTTGGCATATCAAATACAAAACGGGTAGCTTGCCAGGCTCTGCAGTGCTGGTGGCATACTCTTGTAGTCACCTTTCATCTCCAGCATTTATTGATGAACTGCCCGGCTGGGTGAGCCAGGCTGTGGTCAGCTCTTCTGATGGGTGGAGTGATGATGAGAGGGAAGTCTGGATGTGGAAAATGGCAGCCCTCATAGAGTGGGGTCGTCTGGCTTCTTGTGAGACTCTGCTGGGGTGGCAGGCCAGGGCTAGAAACCGCCTCCCTCCCGGGTGCCTCGGTTTTTTGTTGTAAATCCCTTCTTTTGTTTCTCAAATTACCTATTACCTATATCAAAATGTGGTGCATAGTCTCAAGATTAAGTAAATCTTGTGGGTTCTACAGAGTAACTGAATATAACTAATTGTTTCTCAACAACTCCAACCCCAAATACAATTTCAAAAATGATTATCAATGCAAAATTTTAGAGGTCAGCATAGAATTTTTTATTAATACTTTATTTTTCTTTAAATTTTTAGTATTTTATTTTAACACTGAGATAGACATTTACAAAGCTGTTCATGATTTGGTTTCAGTCATACAATGTTGCAGCATCCATCCCTCCACCAGTACACATTCCACCACCAATCTCCCCAGATTCCCCCTCCTCCAGCCTGCCTGTATAGCAGGTACTCTTCCCTCCTCCTCCCTCCTCCTCTCTCTCTCTCTCTCTCTCTCTCTCTCTCTCTCTCTCTCTCTCCCATCTCTAATAATTGTGGCTTGGCATACAGATATTCAGGGGTTTTCATGTATTTCCCTTTTCCTAAATTCAATGTTCAGTTCTAGTCTGGTGTTACCATGTCCAACAATTAGTAGAACACTGGTATATATTTATATCCCTCAGATAAATGAAGTCATTCTATGTCTGTCCTTTTCCTTCTGACTTATTTTACTAATATGATAATCTCCATTTCCATTCATTTGTAGAAAAATTTCATTACTTCATTTTCCTGACAGCTGCATAGTATTCCATTGTGTAGATGAACCATAGTTTCTTTATCCAGTCTTCTGTTCTCAGGCACACAGGTCGTTTCCAGATTCTGGATATTGTGAATAGTGTTGCGATGAATATATAAGCGCAGATGGTGTTTCTGCTATGTATCTTTGGGCCTCCAGAGTATATTCCCAGGAGTGGTATTGCTGGGACTATTATTTCTTTAAATTTATATACCTTAATAAAAAAAAAACAGTTTAGAAAAAACTTTTTCTCAACTTAGTCACTGATTTAAAATTTTGTGTAATCCCAGTTTAACTTTATTCATATATATATATATATATATATGTCAATCCCTTCACTACCTCCCCGACCCCCTCCACCAAACATACACAACATGTTTAAAATATTTATTGCTCTCTCATAAGTGGAATATAAAGAAACATAGGTAGCAACATATGGCTGACGCCTGGAGCAATTGGAGCTGGGGGTTTGTCACAGAACTGAGCTTTCATGGAAGGAGGGGTGTCTGAGAGGGGCCCTTAAGCATCTGGTGAATGGAAGTGGGTGATGGGCATGGTATGGGAATGATGCACAATTAAAATTATACTTAATAGTATTATAACAAATATTTTGTATTTGAAAAGCATTCAAATTCTAAATAAAAATGGTTTTAAAAGCAAATTCGGCAAAGGAGCACAACAGTCACTTCATAGCAAAAATAGTTTCACAATTAGATGATCCATATTATATGCATATGATCTATAAACTAAACATACAAATCTGTCATTATGCTTAACCTATATACATGGAAAACAAACTGAAAAACAAATATGTGTGTTAACTAAAACACCCTTCATTCTTGTTTCTTTTTTTTGCGGAGCCACATCTGGCTTTCTCAGGGCTTATTTTGGCTCTGAGCTCAGAGATCACTCCTACGGTGGCTCAGGAAACAGTGGGGTTCTGAGGATTGAACCTAGGTTGGCTGCATGAAAGGCAAACACATCCCCACTGTACAATTTCTCTAGCCCCACTTAATCATTTTATATCTTTAGTGAAGTTACACTGAAATTTGTGTTCAAGATTCTAGGATACTCAATATCCTTTGTAGTTAATAGACAGGAAATATGAATTTAAATGACATTCGTCTTTTCTGGATGTGACCCACAGAAGAAGTCCTTTAGTTTTTGATGCTTTTGTTTCTTCTACAAAATGAATACAATTATTAAGATTATACATACAAATATGCCTTTATTTAAAAAAGTTCAGATTCTTTGAATCAAAATATAGCATCTACAACACAATGGAAAGTGAAACTATTGGCTTAATTTGTAGGTTTTTTAATTTTAGAGCTCTATAGAATATGAAATAAAATGGGTATTCAGCAACATTTAAATAACATTTTAAAGGATTTTCTGAAAATAAATTCAAGGTTAGAGATAGTGATAATATTTGTAAATTGTATTTCAAAATTTTGGAAACTTTCCTTATGTCAAGAAGCCAGGAGTCCTGCAGGCTACAATATTAGTCCACTTAGTGCTCACGAAACACAGTGCTGGTTGGGGGTTTGAATGTCTCTTTGTGATATGGCTCTGAAAATTTCATAGAACTCTAAAATTAAGAAATAATTGCCTTTTCATGCCAGTGCAGTCTTTTGCAGGGACGCCAAGTAGAGAAAACAGAACATGGCAATTAGTTAAGGATAAATATCCTCTTAGACAGAGACATATGATCACTTGAGCTTTCCCTCCCCCATACCCCCAGATGACTTAGAGTTAAGGCAAATGTTACTAAATGCCCATAAGAAAACAATTGAGAATCACACCAGGAACACATGAAATTTAAATTAACAAAATATTTTCCTACTGTATATGTTCCAAAGTACATGAAGGAGAAAATATATACCAAATTAAAAATCGTATGTTATGGTCTATGGTCTGTGAATTTAACACATAATTCACACACATTCTGTTCAAAATACTATAGCCATTCTTACCAAAAAACAACTCTTTGAACATTTCAGAATTGAAATTGATATAGATATCTGGATGCCTTCGTGGCTCTCTAAAAATTTTTATATTAATAAGTAAACAACACAAAAAACAAATGAAAGTAAAAATATTAGAAATTAATATAAACTGTCCACTTTGGCAGTAAATATATAGTTTATCTTGTGAATTGGTCAAGTTTAGCACTTCATAAAAGACATGGAATATGTCTTCATGTTTACATATGCAAACAGAAGCAGGATATTTATTAAAACAAGTTTTGAAATTAGAAATACTATCATATGGAACAATACAAGGGAAAACACGAATCAATATGAGTACAGAGGACACTGAAGGCTATCACAGTTTGAGAAGAAAATAGACTGCTAATGGTAAAAATAAGAATGTTTTAGAAAAGTATTTATAAAAAAGAGTAAGGGTGGGAGCAATAGCATAGTGGGTAGGAAGTTTGACTTGTACATAGCCAACCAGGGTTTGATCCTGTCATCCCATATGGTCCCCTGAGAACCGCCAGTGGTGATTCCTCAGTTCAGAGCCAGGAGTAACCCCTGAGCATTGCTGGGTGTGGCCCAAAAAAGCAGCAAGCAATCAAGAAAGCAAGCAATCAAGCAAGCAAGCAAGCAAGCCAAAAGTCTGTGATTCAATGTGTAAAATAAGAGGGAGAGAGATGCAGAGGACAGAGAGAGATGGAGAGAGAGAGAAAGAGAGGAAACTGGGGTACCTGCTATTAAGGCGGCCTGGGGGGGGGGGAGGGGGGGTACATTGGTGGTGGAAATGGGGCACTGGTGGAGGGGATGGGTGCTGGAACACTGTATTACCAAGAACCAATTATGAACACCTTTGTAATTGTATGTTTCATGGTGGTATAAAAAAAAATTTTAAAAAAAATATAAAATTAGAAAAAAAAAGTCTGTGATTAAATCTTTTAGAGAAGCATCACTATTTTCCCTTTTCTTTTTCTTTCTTTCTTTCTTTTTTTTTGCTTTTGGGGTAACACACCGGCGATACTCAGGGGTTTTTCCAGGCTCTGCACTCAGGAATTACTCCTGGCTGTGCTAGGGGACTTTATGGGATGCCGGGATCGAACCCGGGCCGGCATGGGTCGGTCACGTGCAAGGTAAACTCCCTACCCACTGGGCTATCGCTCCAGCCCTATTTTTCCTTCTCTTCAGTCTTCAATGTGGCTACCCTTAGGCATTATAAGCATTAAGTATCTTTTACTAATATACTCAGAGCTATGAATAACATGAAACAATGAGTCAATTTTCAGTGTTATATTCCAATACTATTCTTTTCTTACTACACATATTTTTAAGACGTACTTTAGAGCCTATAGCATTTATGCTCTAGCATATGATCGGATCTTCAGATAAGAGACTCTCCTCACCCCAGCAGAGCCTCGCAAGAAGTCAGACGCACCCCCTATCTCATGAGGGCCGCCGTTTTCAACATCCAGTCTTCCCTTTCGTCAGAACTCCATCCAGCAGAAGAGCCTGTCACAGCCCAGCTCTTGTGGCCGCTTGCGGCCCTGTGGTTCATCAATAAATGCTGAAGATCAGAGAAGACTACAAGAGTATGCTACCCACACGGGCAGAGCCTGGCAAGCTACCCGTGTCGGATTTGATATGCCAAATACCAGTAACAATTATAGACCTCATTCCCAAGACCTGATGGAATAGTTTGAGGCTCTTTATGTTCCTGGAGCAAGCAGATGCCCTTGGCTCTACTAGGATGACACAGGACATATGGAGATGTTACTGGTGGCTATTTGAGCAAATTGATGATGAACGGGAAGACAGCGACAGTGACAGTGTTACACATATAATTTAGCTTTACTAATCTTACAAACAACTGGGTTAAATGAATGCTGTTAATTTGCGTGACTTTTATATTCATCCTCAGGTCCTGTTTCAATAGAAATTAAGCAGCATAACCAAAGGAAATATAAAATACTTGCACATCTAGAAATAAAAGATTGTTTTATACATATTTAGTCTGAAATGTAATTTCATCTTATGTTTTTCATAAAAATTTGATACAGCTTTGAAACTATATTAAATTTATACTTTTGAAATAAGAGAGATATTATTCTCTTTTGCAATTAGTATATAAATAAGAAATTTTGATTTTGAAAATAAAGTTTAATATAAAACATGGTATAAGGATAACATAAATATGAGGAAAAGCAAAATGATGGAACATTTCACTTTGTCAAATACTTGACACGTTAACTATCTCTAATAGAAAATAGAATGTGGTAAGCATGCACATATTGATAAATATTTTAATTTGTATCAAATTAAAATCACTGTTTATTGTGTAGCAAAACCTCTAAACAAACATGATTTGACCTTGTTCACTGTATCACTGTCTTCCGGTTGATCATCGTGTTGCTAGAGGGGGGAACCAGTAACATCTCCATATGTCCTGTCACAAGCAAGTGTAGCTCAAGGACATCTGCTTGCTCCAGGAACAGGAGAGCCTCAAAACATTCTTCAGTTCATGGAATTGAGGTGCATAATTGTTACTAGTTTTGATTTTACCATATTTCTTAAACATTATTTATACATGATTGTAGTTATTTATAGAATTCTAGTTTGCATGTTATCTAATAATTTTGTAACAAGAAATTAATATTTATAGTTGAATATCATTTTGAAAAGCTGTAGTAAAGTATCCCAAAGTTAGACACCTGTCATCTGTCAAACACGTGTTATTTTCTGGCAAATATAATTGCTTCTTAAGGAAAAAATGTTTTATTGTCGCTTCACTGTCTTTTACTTCAAATATCTATTTTAACTAAGCAATGGATTTCTAAGTTAAGCTGTGTTCCCCCCCAAATTCAAAAGTTTATATTCTAAGCCCTTCCTTTCTCAGTATTGATTTATCTGCCGATAAGCTCTCTAGAGAGATGATTCCATTAAAATGAAGTCATCGAGTAGGCAGGTTCTAACCCAATATACACTCCTGCACTTCTAAAAAGGAGGAATTTAGAGATAGACACAATCAGGGAAAATGTCATGTGAATATAGACAGAGATAGCGTTTTCTACAAGTCAAGTAGCATCATAGATTACCAGCAAATTGCTAGATGTTAGAAGAGATAGAATAGATACTCTAAACACCTTCATGAGAAACCCATTTTGTTTTGCGATTGTATCTCACTGTGATTCAATACATTTTTTAATTTTAAAAAGGAACAAATTCTGTTGATATTTTGATCATGGATTCTAGCTTCTAGAACTGTGAGGCAACACATATTTGTCGTTAATCACCTAGCTGTGATAATTTGTTATAGAAGCATCAGAGTGTAGTATAAAAGTTATAGAATCATCAAAGATTAAATGAACTTTCAGGGTGTGGGAGCGACAGCACAGCGGATAGCTTTGCCTTGCAGGCAGCCAACCCGTGTTTGATCCCACCTCCCATATCTCCTGAGTACTGCCAGGAGTAATTCCTGAGTGTAGAGCCAGGAGTAACCCCTGAGCATTGCTGGGTGTGACCATAAATGCAAAAATAAATATAAATAAATAAATAAATTGATTAATTAATTAAATAACTTTCAATTTATATTTTAGAAGTTCAGATTAAGAATTTACTCATCACTTTGATCACTTGTATCACTTGTGTTCACTTGATCATCGATTTGCCCGAGCGGGAACCAGTAACAACTCCATACGTCCTCTCACATGCTAAATTGTAGCCCAAGGGCTCTGCTCACTCCAGGAACACAAAAAGCCTCAAACCATTCATCAGGTCATGGGAATGAATCTATAATTGTTACCGATATTTGGCATATCAAATACGACACAGATAGCTTGTCAGGCTCTGCTGTATTGATGAATTTATTCATCAATTGGATAAATGCCGGTAACTTTAAAAACAATATTCTTCTACGATGGTTTTTATCTTTTGTACATAAGGATACATATCTGTAAATCATGAATTTAGTAAAGCATATAAAGAAACTGACAATCGGAGAGTGCTGGTAATATTGTGCTGAAGAGACATCATAAAATAGAGAAACATCATAAGAATACAGAAATAGTGAGTGATCATCTTTAGTGTGGAGTCCGAAAAATAAGGGTATATCATAGATATAGTAACTTGAGACAAAGGGCTGGCGGCCTGAAGTGCTGCCAAGACACTGCCATCCCCTGGACCCGGCACCCTCCCCTGAGCTGATCTCTCTGATCCTGGGCACTCTACTCCAGGTGTGTTTGAAATTACCTTCCTCCACATCCTACCAAGCACTGGGCACAACAGAGGACAAAGGACTGGCGACCTGAAGCACTGCCCAGGCCCTGCCATCCCCTGAACCTGGCACCCTCCCCTGCGCCAATCTCCCTGATTCCGGCCACTCTACTCCAGGTTTCACACCCAAAAACTCAAACCCGCACAGACACATTAGTGTCCGCTCGAAAATATCAAGTTTTGGATGTCCTATATAGTAGTACTAGGGTACATTAGCAACAATACTCCCCACATCCCATACTCACAATATCCCCACATCCCACAATACTCCGTGAACAACCGCCGACTACCCCCACATTGTAGCTGCCCAGCCACACAAGTACACTAAAGTTGCAACTTGTGATGGCCATAATGGTAAAGCAACACAAAATTCCATCAAGCTCCATCAGCCAAGATACCTGCTAAGATGAGCCAAGCAATAATGATGAGCTGTGTAACCTGTCCAATAAATAATTTCGAAGGGAGCTGTTAAGGATGCATAAGGAGCTCAAGGAAGCAATGGAACACAGAGCCAATAAAATGAAAGGGTACATGAAAGCATAAGTGAGGAAAATGGAAATAAAAATGCAGGTATTAAAAATGAGGTGCATGAAATTAAAACCTCACTGTAAGGCCTTTGCAGCAGAATCACAGCCACTGAGGACAGAATCAGTGAGCTAGAAGATGAGGTGCAGAGACTTACTCAGCAACAGCAGAAGATTGAAAAAAAGACTCACAGTAAATGAACAGAAAACAAGGGATAATTGATATGAAGAGATAACATAAGGATCATTGGAGTCCCAGAGGGACAAGAAGAAAAGCTTGATGAAGAAGCAACCACCAAAGCAACCATTGCTGAGAAATTCCCAGAACTAACGAGTGCTTCCTCCCAGATTCAGGAGGCCTGAGGGTACCATCTAAAAGAAACCCAAATAAGAATACTCCAAGACATATCCTAATCAATATGTTGATTGATTAGGATATGAACAATCATATCCTAATCAATCAATAGGGATAGAATACTATCCCTATTGATAGTATAGGGATAGAATACTGAAAGCAGCAAGAAAAAAGAAGGAAATCACTTACAAAGGAAAATCCCTAAGGTTTTCAGCAGATTTTTCAGAGGAAACACTACGAGTCTGAAGGCAATGGTCAGATATCATGAAAAGACTCAACAAAATGAAGGCTTCACCAAGAATTTTTTTCCCCGGCCAACTCACATTCAGTTATGAAGGAAAATATACACAACTTCATAGATAAACAACTCAAGACCTTCATAGACTCAAAGTCAACTTTAAAAGAAGGAATGAATGAGCTACTGTAAGACAAGACAAACCCTAAAAGCACAACAAACTTAGTAAAAAAAGATGGCACAAAATCCTATGACAATAATTTCTCTCAGTGTAAATGGCCTAAATGTACTAATTAAGAGACACAGAGTGACAAAATGGATTAAAAAATGAATCCAACATTCTGATGCCCACAAAAACATATCTAAATAATCAGAGCAAGCACAGGTTCAAAGACAAAGGCTGGAAGACAATTCTCCATGCAAACAACACCTACAAAAAGCCAGTGTGGCATACTAGTATATGACAACATAGACTTCAGTCTAAAAAAAGTTTAGAAGGGACAATGAAGGCCATTTCTTACTAATTAAGGGATATGTCTACCAGGAAGAAATTACACTCCTAAACATATATACACCCTACGAGGGGCTAGCAAGATACTTAAAACAACTGCTAACAGACTTCAAAGAAGACATTGACAGTAGCACAATCGTAGTTGGACACTTCAACACTGCTTTATCAACTTTTGATAGATCGACAAGCCTGAAACTCATCAAGAACACCTACTAATCATGAAGTAAGAAATGGAAGAAAGAGAGACTAGTTGATATATATAGGGCTTTTCATCCCCCAAAAAAGCTGAATACACACTTTTCTCCAGTGCACACTGAACATTCTCCAAGATAGATCACATGCTGAGCCACAAAGCATACCTCAATGATATAAATAAGATAGAAATTGTGTCAACTATTTTTACAGACCATGACCCACTGAAAATGGAAGTTAACCACACACAGAAACAGGGAGTCAAACCATGTGCCTGGAATCTGAACAGCTCACTGCTGAACAACCAGTGGGTCATAGAAGAAATCAAACAGGAAATCCAAAGATTACTGGAAACAAATGAAAATGAAGACATAAACTATCAGAATTTGTGGGACACAGCAAAAAGCAGTTTTAAGGGGAAATTTCATAGCTCTGCGAGCAGCATTCATAAGAAGGAAAGGCTCACATAAATAACCTAACTTCACAGCTCAAAATATTAGAAAAAGACCAAAAAAAGGAGCCCAACCCAGGCAGAAAGAAGGGAACAATAAAACTTGGAGAGGAAATCAATGAGCTGGAAACCCAAAAAAACAATCCAAAGGATTAATGAAACCAAGAGCTTGTTCTTTAAAAAAATATACATGATCAACAAACCACGGGCAAATCTTGTAAGGACGGGGAAAGACAGAACCAAAATAAACAGAATCAGAAATGAAAAAGGGAACATTACAACAGAAACCACAGAAATACAAAAGATCATCAGAGATTGCTTTGAGAACCTGTATGCCACAAAACACGAGAACCTTGAAGAAATGGATAAATTCCTGAAGTCATATAGCCTTCCACAGCATAAACGAGAAGACTGACAATACCTGAGAAGCCTATCACTATCGAGGAAATTGAAACAGTAATTAAAAAGTCTGCCCACACACAAAAGTCCAGATAGAGATGGATTCACTAGTGAATTCTTCCAAACATTTAAGGAAGACCTACTAGCAATGGTTTTCAAGCTCTTCTAGATAATAGAAGAAACAAAAACACTCCCAAATAGCTTCTGTGAGGCACATCACCCTAATACCCAAAGCAGTCAGACAACACAGAAAGAAAGCTACAGACCAATCTCCCTAATGAACACAGATGCTAAGATCTTCAACAATATATTAGCAAACAGAATCCAAAGACTCATAAAAATGATTATACATCATGACCAAGTGGGATTCATCCCAGGAATGCAAGGATGGTTCAACATTCACAAGTCAATCAACATAATACATCATAATCAATAAGAGAAAAAATAAAAACCATATGATCCTATTGATAGAAACAGAGGAATTGTTAGACAAGATCAAACACCCATTCATGATTAAAGCCCTCTAAAAATGGGAATTGAAGGAACCTTCCTCTATATAGTCAAAGCCATTTACCAAAAGCCCAGAGTGATTATCATTCTCAATGGTGAAAAACTTAGAAGCCTTCCTGCTGAGATCGGGGACAAGACAAGGTTGCCCACTCTCAGCACTTCTATTCAAAATAATACTGGAAGTACTTGCCATAGCAATCATAGAAGAAAAGGACATTAAGGACATCAAGAAAGGCAAGGAAGAAGTCAAGCTATCACTATTAGCAGATAACATGATATTATACTAAGAGAACAATACACTCACTACAAAAAGCTGCTAGAAACAATAGAAACTTACAGTAGAGTGGCCGGGTACAAAGTCAATACCCAAAACTCAATGGCTTTCCTATATACAAATAACAAAAGAGAGGAAAGGGATATTAAGAAAACGATCCCATTCACAATTGTGCTACAGAAAATTAAATACCTAGGAATCAGTTTGACGAAGAACGTAAAGGACCGCTAAAAAGAGAACTACAAACCATTACTTCAAGAAATAAAAGAGGATGCAAGGAAGTGGAAACACATTCCCCGGATCATGGATCGAGAGAATCAACGTTGTCAAAATGGTAATACTCCCTAGAGCTTTACACAGATTCAATGCCATCCCCTATAAGGATATCCATGACATTCTTCAAAGAAATTGACCAAACACTTCTGATATTTGTATGGAATGATAAACCCCCACGGATACCTAAAGCAATCCTTGGGAAAAAGAAGATCGGAGGCATCAATTTTCCCAACTTAAAAACTCTACTACAAAGCAAATTGGAATAAAAACAGACCTGTGGACCTATGGAATAAAGTTGAGTATCCTGACAACCAGTCACAAATACATGAACAATTAGCCTTTGATAAAGGAGCAAAAAGTACTAAATGGAGCAAGGAAAACCTCTTCAACAAGTGGTGCTGGGAAAACTGCAGCTATGTATGAAAAAAATGAATTTGGATCTCTAACACCATGCACAAAATGAGATCCCATAGTTGGTGGGAATGTTGACTGGTACAGCCTTTTAGGAAAACAATATGGACATTCCTCCAAAGACTAGAAATTGAACTCCCATTGGACCCAGCCATACCTATCTTCGGGATATACTCTGGTAAGCCAAAAAAACACAGTGAAAACACCAGCCCTGCTTTTATATTCATAGCAGTATTATTCACAGTAGTCAGAAACTGGAAAGAACTAGAGTGCCCGAGAATTGATGACTGGATAAAGAAACTATGGTACATCTACACAATGGAATACTCTGCAGCTGTTAGGAAAAATGAGACTACGAAATTTTCCTATAAATGGACATAAATGGAGAGGATCATGTTGAGTGAAATTAGCCAGAAGAAGATAGACAGATACAGAATGACTGCATTTATTTGCATGGAATAAATATCACTTGATCACATGAATCCCATTATTCATCGATTTGCTCAAGCGGGCGCCAGTAACATTTCCATTGGACCTTATCATGTGTCAATGTATCCCAATGACATCTGGTTCATTCAGGAATATGAAGAGCCTCAAACCGTTCTTTCAGGACTTGACAAGAAGTCTGACCATCTTGTAGGTGGGCGGCCACGTGATCTTTTGACATCCCGTGGGATCCAGTCGGTAACGGCTCTAGTCCAGCGGTCATCTCCAAATTGCGTTACATGTCCAGCCCATCTGATTTTCTATGTCTTGGTAAATGAGACAAGTCCCTGATTCTGGAATAGCGACGGAGGTGGGAGCTCTGGATTCCTTCTCTCACTTGAGTGAGGAGTGATATTCCAAGCATAGCTATTTCGATTCCTCTCTGGGAGACCCAAATAGCATTCTCATCCTGCTTCATAGGGCCCAGGTCTCTAAAGTGTATGTTAATGCAGGGAGAATGGTGGAGTCGAAGAGATGTGACCTGAGCCGGAGGTTCTTTGTCTTTTTTAGTTATTTCTTCAATGCCTTTGAAGGCATTCCATGACGCTCTCTTCCTCCTGTGCAGCTCAGGTTTTAGGTCATTCATCATGTTGACTTCTAGACCTAGGTATACATAACTGCTGCATTCAGAGATGTCTGTTCCATTGAGAGTGAATGGGGCCTCTGGAACTAGATCATTTCTCATGAACATTGTTTTGTTTAGATTCAGCTGTAGACCTATCTTTCCACATTCTCGGTTGAAGTCAGCAAGCATTTGTGCCGCTTTGTTAATGCTTGGTGTTATTAGAACGATATCATCAGCAATGATGCTTGGTTACCGTGTGGATGTTGTCGACTGTTCTGAATCCAGCTTGCTCACATGGTTGTCCTTCATCTAGTGTTCTGCCAATCCTGTTCAGGATGACTCGAGTAAACAGCTTGTAGATGACGGACAACAGGCAGATGGGGCGATAGTTGCAATGTCGTGAATGTCTCCCTTCTTGAAAAGTAGAAAAGTCCTGCTGGTTTTCCTTTGGGAGGGCACCTTGCATTCGGACAGGTAACATGTGAAGAGCCAAGCTAGTGTATTGATGAGTACTGACGGCAGATTTTTCAGGTGTTCGGGTCTGATTTTGTCTGGGCCTGGTGCTGTTTGTTCCCTTCTTTACCAAAAGAAATGGCATGTCAGATTTCAGAAGGGAGAACGTTCGAATGACATATCCATCCTGTGGAATTTGGTATGTGGGCAGATGGAAGTGGCTATCAAAGAGATCTGAGTAGAAGTCATGGATAATCTTCTCCATTGCCTTTCTGGAAGATATTATAGATTCATCAGGGCGTCGGAGGGCAGTCATCTTGGTCTTATAGTTGTCGATGACAGGTGGGTGATGCGAATGCTTTTTCCCAGCTTCTGCTGCATCTTCCATTATTTCTGCTCTTTTCTCCTTGAGATCTTCCTTTATCACTTCTCTGTACTGCTTTGCAATACAGAGAATGGACGTTAGCATTTGATCACCTGAGGCTCGTGCTTTGCCTCGTTGGCGAATGTGCTCAAGAGTTTCTGAAGACAGCGTCCTTTTGTGTCTTTCTCTCTCTTGGCATTCTTCGCACAATCGTGGAGGTGTTGAACCAGTGGGTTGTGTTCTTCATCAATGTCGCCAGTGATTGTATCTTCCCATGTTGCGGGAATGGTGCTAAGGAGTTCCCAGTTGGTGGTCATTCTGGGAATTCTCTTCTTAAACTTTGCAGCCTTTCCTCCCCATTGCATGAAGTAGAATTTTGCATGAAGGAGACGGTGGTCCGATTCTGTTTGGAATTTTGGGACTACAGCAACATTGGTCAGGCAAAACCGTCCATTGAAGATGATGTGGTAAATTTCATTGTGGAACTGTCCACCAGGAGATTCCCATGTCCAACGTTTTGCTTCAGCTTTCTGGGACTGTTAGTTACCATGAATGGTCTTGGTGGACATGATGAATCAGATAGTCTCTCACCCTGTTCGTTCCATTCTAAGCCATGAGTCCCAAATGTGTAGTTCTTCTCTGATCTTGTAGAAGGTGTGATCTTTTTTTATAGAACTCCTCCAGTTCCATGTAGAATTTCTCAATTTCATCTTCCTTGTATGTGGATATTGGTGAGTAGACAACGAAGATAGAAATTGCTGGCAGTGGCCACATCTCTTCAAGTATAATCGTCCTATCTGGTTTGTTAAGCATTTAAATGAATCAATGTTGATGGCCATGTCCGTGCTTACAAAGACACCAATGCCACCGATGCCTCTTTTGTCACATGTTCCAAGGAACAATTCTTCTCTGGTGTCAAATACAGCACGATGCGACTGACTCCTCCTTTGTCTCAGTCAGACCAATAATGTCGTACTTGATCTTTTGCGCTTGCACCATCAGATCTTTGATATATGCTTCTGATGCCAAAGTACATGGCTTGAAAGTAGAGACAGTCATTTTAGTCCTTCTTCATTTTGGTAGCCTAGGTTAGCCATGAAATTTTATCAGGCACTGCTTATTTGCCTTTCTTACTGCTGCTGTATTAAGGTCTCTTTCATGGTCAGGAAAATAAACATTTTGTTACTGGTTTTGGCTTATAGAATATGCATCAGACAGCTTGCCAGGCTCTGCCGTGCTGGCACTATACACTCAGTAGTTTGTGGGGCTTTCTCAAAGGGGTGGGTAGAATATTCATGGTAATCTGGAGGTAAATTGCTCGGCCGCAAAGCGTCCACGCCGCACTGGCTAAAGCTGGCATCTGCTCTGCGGGTGTATCTGTGTCTTGGCTCAAGCATTCCTGGGCTTGAAATACTCCTCCTCTGAAGGGCAGGTCTCTGAAGGGTGGGTCCTTGTAGGCTGGGTTTCTGACAAGCAGGGCTGGAAACTGGCTTAATCTCTTGGGTGGTGATCTTACAAGCTGCGGAATGTGGATGGTGAAGATCACTGCCAGCAAGGTGTGGGGGTTCCTGTGGGTTCTTCTGAGGCTCTATTGGGATGGTGGACTTGGGTCAAGTTGCTCTCATGGTCCGTGGAATGCAGGGGTTTCTATGAGGAAAGCTGGTTTCTGCTCTGCTGGGTCAATATTGTACTCATCCACAATTATGCTGAGGGCTTCGTGGGAAGCTTTCCTCATGTCTTCCAGCTCCTTTTATGTTTTTCCTGCAGTTCTTTGTATCTATCTTAAAAAGAGATGGCCCCTGCTCCTTTTCTTTAAGTAAATCTCTTTCTAAGACATCATGCTTTTCCAGCAATGATTCTATGTTCTGGATGGGAGAAGACCTGAGGTAGAGATTCATAAATATATACGTATATATATAAGTAAATATATAATATATATAAATACATAAATATATATTTATACATATTATGATATATACATATTATGACACCAATATCCAAGGTCAGATAAGACATGGATCAGGAGGTCTTGTCAAAGGTGGAAATTACCACGAACCTGTGGAAGTCAGAGATTAGGTAAGACAGAAGGGAACAGTGTGCCAATAATTGTCGAAAGTGCTATTACCCACATAGAACTGAGCATTAAATACACGCCAAAAAATACACATGGTACCTATAAGTATATGTATTACAATCCACAACTTGTAAGAGAAGGAAGAGAGAAAGAGAGAGAGATAGAAAGAGATAAAAGAGATAAAGAACCTGCCTTAGAGGCAGGCTAGGGAATGGGGGAGGGAATCGGGGACATTGGTGGTGGGAAATGGGCACTGGTGGAGGGATGGGTGCAGGAACACTGTATGGCCGAAACCCAAACATGAACATTTTTTGTAATTGTTTATCTCATGGTGGTATAATAAAATATATTTTAAAAAAAGAAAAGTAATTTGAAGGAAAATTTATATTCCTTGCATGTACCAATATTTCATATTGTTTGAAATGAACCACTAAGGCTAGATATATATTTAGGGAACTCGAATTGGTTCATTAAGGTAAGAGTATAAAATATATCCTGTAGATGTAATTGACTAGTCAATAGGAAGTGATGAGAACTATACTGTATAAGAACATATGTATGTGTATATATGTATATATACACATACACACATATGATATATATAATAAAATATAAACATATCAGCATTAAAATATATAGTAACAAAAATATGTACTAACACCCAATTTTTACTCAAACTATAATGGGTGATCAGAGGACCCTTAGGGAGTGGATCAAATGAGAGTAGAGGCACACTGCATATGTCTGTCTAGGTTGTGCCCTAACCAGCTCTAATGTACTATTCTCAGGGACTGCAATGCTCACAGTACTGTACAAAACATTTATGGGTAAAATATTGAGGTCCTAAACTGATTCTAAGGATTCACTGACAAATGTTTAGAATGTAATTAGAAATAAACAAGAATTTATCTAATGGCCTATGGAGTAGGAAGGCAGAGGGCTCCAAATAAGCATTGGTATTTTGACTTTAATTGCTATGAATATTCCCATCATGTGAGACTCATGGCAAAAAAAATAATTTTTGTTGGAGTTTACATAACTCAAAAAACATTCTCTTTATTCTTCTTTTTCTCCAATATGCACATTCTATTGCTTCAATGTCTGTGTTAAAAATAATTACAGTGTTCAAACTGACTTTAAATTTAAATACTGTTCCATTTGTAAGAGAATCATGGCATATGGCATGCAACTGTCAGCTCTAAAATGTTTTTATCACTGTCCCCATTTCTGTCCAACATTCATATTTTTAAAGGGTCCAAAACAAAGAGAAATGAAATTTGACAGTAGTCTTAGTCAACAAATTTAAGGACTTAGATGTTCAAAATCAGTGTCACTAACATATTTCATTATATTAGGTCCACTTCTTAACTATTCATCATCTTTTGGAGGAAATTTAGTTTTGTATGTGTTTCTTGTTTTTAGTATTCATTTCACTAAAAAGAACAAAAAAGGAATAATAATATACATGAAAGTACTATAATTATAAATAAATCCCATGTAATAGTGATTGTTTTAAAGAGAGACACCAAGACAGAGAGAGACAGAGAAATGAGAGAGAGACAGAGAGACAGAGGTGTTTACATGAAGTTAGTGAAACTGGAAAATCTGGTCAAATTTTAATAAAGCCTTTGTTAAAAATTTCTCAGTGTAAAAGCGAATTGCCGCTATATAAAGTATTTAGACGATTTCATGAGGGTAAAAAAAAGTGAACAAAATGTGGGCAGGGAGATCTATGAAAGAAGCTGAAACTTTAAATAACTAAAATGAATTGAAGTTGTCCTGGTGGCAAATGTGTTGACAAAAAGTCTGGTTCTTCTCTCATTCATGAGAACCTATTTATAAAGTGTGGTTTATAAGAAGTTGGTGGGCCGGGATGATTGAGTGCTACACTTGGAACAGCTTTCTGACCAGAGAGCCAGATGAGAAAATGGTCTGGGTTTCAGGAATCTATCCAGTTTTTGGTAATATTTTCCATACTAAACATGATATTCTTTACTCCATCTTATTTTCAGTGAATCAGATATGAATGAGCTTATTTTGTCATTTTGTTGTTTCAAGACTTATTGACACAGCACACACACACACACACACACACACACACACACACACACACACTTTCTTTCTCCTGTACAGACAGGGAAAAAAAATAAAAGCAGAGAACTTTAATTTGAAAAGAAGCCCCTACTGCTCTTCACTTCTTTACCTTCAGGACTGGCCTCAGCAAAAGGCTTCAATAGCTCTTTTAGGGTCTGAATTTAGCACAAAATTTTCATTATTTAGAGAGGAAATAATACCCATAAAAGTTCTGTGGAGTCCCTATTAGAATATACTTTTAGTTATTAATGTCACAGAAAAACTTTTAGGTTTTTGTATTTAAGTTGCACCAGGAGGCCTGCAAGAAGGCTCCAGAGGCTGGAGATCCCGCTATGCAACCCAGAATTGTGGGTCAGCCCCAGGCACTGCACGCTTTCTTTAGCACCTGTAGGATTGCTTTCACCTCCCCTCCCCCAACCTAAATAAATAAATACATTTCAGTTAATATCATGTCTGTACCAACTTCATACAACAAAGAATTTATTTGCATACAATGATTTTCTGCTTTTCAGACTTACTTAAAGAAAATCTTCTTTTAGGCAAAAGTAGACTTACTAGCTGATGGTGGGGAATACCGATACTTCAATGGTGGCCATGAAGTACAAACATACGTTTTAAGAGGTTTGAAATTGTGCCTCAAAAACATCTGCAATCTCGTAAGCCAATGCTACCTCAATAAAGCTAAATTTAAAAGGCAAGTAAAAAGGGAACCAAGAAAATATTGTCACACAATATTTTCCTGGTTGTTCGACAAAGAGATCAGAATGTAAAACAGTTTTTAAAAGATCTAGATTAATGAAAGGCCATATTTTTTGTACTGAGGTCCCATACCTTTGTTCTTGCCTTACATTAATGCTATTTATTTTTTAATATTATTTGATGTTGTACCAACTGAATTACATATGGATGCTCTGTATGTACTTCTTAGTACCATGGATCAGAGGGAGCTGACTGCACTTTTATATGTGTGACAATTTATGAAAAATTAAATGGAAGTACGCTTATTTCCTACCCTCCTTTAATGTCTTGCCACACCTTTTTTGTTATCATTTATGATTAAACACACATTGTGTAATACAATATTTGATGAATAGCTTTATTTCTACTGGCTCATATACAGCTACCTTTATTTTTGTAAGGATATAAATTAGCTATGGAGACTAAAATTGAAATTTTATAGATATCATATTAGTCTTACTGCTCTGTGTCCTAAAGACATATTGCACCTCCAAGAGCATGTGGTTGACAACATTGTACAGCAGCTGGTATAGAAGAAAGTTGGCAGAGCACATCTTACAATGAGAATGAAACAAGACTGCCAGTTGCCACTGTTAAGATTTCTTGTGTGGAGTATAAATTGTTACTAGAACTGTCTTGTTAGCAACTGTCTTATAGTATGAATGTGTATATTTTTATTCAAAAAAAAACAAAAGATTCTTAAATACTTGCATACTGAATTTTAAAGGGTCCCTCCATTTGACATAGTGTCCTATGTAACCATGCATGTTTTAAAGAAAATGCTATCAAATTATTTCAGGTGCTGTGCTATTGAAACTTCAGGAGCAAAAAATAAAATCAATGAAAATACCAGAATTTATTTAATAGAAGTCATTCAAGGCTGATAGATTTTATGCTTCAAATCAAGGTATACTAAATTCACATGATTTTAGTTATCAGAAAGATATACTAAGGTCAAAATTTATAAGCCACAGAGTATAGTTTTTAGAGGAGAATTTTAACTATCAGCAGTTAATTTTGAGTTTACATAATTTGTATTATTCACTATATCACTGTCTTTCCGTTGTTCCTCGATTTGCTTGAGCGGGCTCCAGTAACATCTCCATACGTCCTATCACAAGCAAGTGTAACCCAAGGACATCTGCTTGCTCCAGGGACAGGAAGAGTCTCAAACCATTCTTCAGGTCATGGAATTGAGGTCTATAATTGTTACTAGTTTTTGGCACTAGAAATAAAACACGGGTAGCTTGCCAGGCTCTGCCACGTAGGTGGTATACTCTTAGTAGAAGGCTCTCATCCAGAGCATTTACTGATGAAACTTAAAGGGAAAGAGCAGGTTTTCTCTTGGGTGGAGCTCTGAGGAACATTGGAGTCTGGATGTTGAGAATGACTGACTGCATGATGTGTGGGTTGCTCTGGCTTCTTGCTAGGCTTACAGAAATGATGGGGTATCAGTTAGAACCTGTCTAGAACCGTATACAATGTATAAATATGAAAGATCCGGGAAGGACCTTATCATAAAATCAGTATTATCTAAGAATATCGTGCAGCCGCTTTGCAGCCCCATGCCAACGAAGGAAAGAGCAGAGCCCAAATCTCCACTCTGAGTCCGGCCAGCGTGGTATCTCCCCGCACGTGTGAGCAAACCCTTGAGCAATGTTGGACTCGGCCAGAGGCTGGCCAAGCCCTTTACCGGGAGGTCAGCTCCATGGGTTGCTTCCACGTGGGGCCCACCCCGCAGCGCAGCTGTGGGTTTGAAGTGGATGGTTCTGGATCTCTTCGGGTTGCAGATTAGCTACATTGAGACTATTGTTTTAGACTGAAAGGATTATGCTATTTTGCCTTCAAGCTGACAAGTATGACCCTTTCAGTAAACAGAAGACACTCAGAACCACCTTAGTGCAGAACAGAAAATAGATGGAACTATTAAATCTTAATAAAGTTATCTCACATTAATACTTAAATAATATTATATAATGAGTAGACTTTTAAAAATTTCAATTTAATTTTCTATTCACTCCATTTTTCTGACTTTTCTTTATAAAGCTTTTACTGAACTGGCTATATTCGAATTATCTTTACTTGATAAAGGTCGTATTCATACATTACATTTTTTCATCTGTGTGGTTATCAATATATCTTATTAAATGTGGAGTTCTATCCAACTGGATAAGGAGGTGAGCAATAGGCAAGTGTTGCTCTGTCTCCACAATAACCTAAAATCTAATTATTTTCAAGTACTCACTAATGTTATGCAGCATTAGCATGACTTTATATGTGAAGCCAGAAATTTATATATTTATGACTTCATCTTGTATATTTTAAAATCTCTTTTTATTTCTAAATGTTCATTGATTGATTAACCAAAACACAATTTTTATTATTTATATCTGACAATTGTTTTCATATTTTCCTTATCTTGGAAAATTGCTGATATTTTTATGACTGCTTCCCATTATACATTACAACCTGGCTATTCACACAAATTACACACTGATCAAATGTTTTTATCACCACAATATTCCTTATTCTATCAGACAATAGTTTGGTGTCTTCTCTTACTTCAGAAAGAAAAGTTAAGTTTACCCAAAGGCGCTGTGTAATTTATCACTTCTAAATCTCAAGTCTTTGTTTTTAAATGTATTAAAACATATATATATATATATATATATATATATATATATATATATATATATATATATACATAAAGTTAGTCATAGTTGAGTTTTAGACAGATGATGTTCTAGCACCAATCCCAGCACAACTGACAACTTCCAACTTCCCTCCACTAGTGTACACAGGTACATAGAGATTCATCCATCCCCCTGCCTGCATCTACAGGCAGATATATTTTTTAAATTTAATTTATTATTTTCCCCGCAAATATTATTACACCATTTTAGACATACAATTGAAAGATGCTCATGTAGAGTTTTGGTTTACAGTGTTTGAACACGCATCCATCCACCCAAACCCATCTCCCATCACCAATGTCCCCACCTCCCTCCCCCCCCCGCACCTCAACTACTTGGCGGATTCTGTATGTCATTTCTTTCCTCTTTATATCTCCTTCCCAACAAACTTTCCTGCTCTTTGTGGAATGCAGTGCATTAAAAGACATTACTGTTTTCACTATTTTAATGGACCGCGCAGCCGCCAAGCAGCCGCACGACCTGGGCTCAAACTGGTTTTGCTCTGTTAATCTGGTGATGAGGCAGTTTCCCAGCGTCTGGACAGCAAAAATAGTGGCGAGTGTGATGGGCGAGTCTCATCCGGCTGCTTCCGGGACCCCCCAGAGGACACAGGCCCACTCCCAAAACCCATCTGCCCTCCTCGGGGCTCCATAGTCAGCTGGGCCCGGCGCAAGCCGAAGTTCCAGCCTCCACAGCCGCTTGTGAGACTCTGCATGCTGGCCCTGGGCAGCTCCTGGGCGGGGGGCCACCAGGCTCGACAAAATGGAGGGGGAAAGGGCAACCCCGAGTCCATCTGATGAATTCCCAGTGATTCCCGCTTCTGGGAGCCACCTACCTGGGCTCGAACTGGTTTAGGCAGATATTTTTAAGTTTGGTTATTGAAGTTTGGGTCGTATATTTTCATAGGTTGACTCTGTGGTTTGGATATATAATTCTACATGAACAATGTAGAATAACTCCTTGGCACCATTGCTACAACATGTGAAGATGCCATCATTGATGACATGAATAAAGAATACAACCGACTGTTTCAGCACCTCCATGATTGTGCGAAGAACACCAAGAGAGAGAAAGCCACAAAAGGATGCTTGTCTTCAAAAACTCTTTGGCTTACTCGCCAACGTGGCAAGGTGAGAGCCTCAGGCAACAAAATACTAAATAACATCCAAGCTCACAAAGCAGTGCAGAGAAGTGATAAAGGAAGACCTCAAATAGAGAAGAGCAGAAATACTAGCCAATGTAGCAGAAGCCGGGAAAAGCATTTGCAATGCTCAACTGTACTTTGCCAACTACAAGACCAAGATGACCGCCCTCTGAAATCCTGATGGATCTATCACATCTTCCAGAAAGGCAGTGGAGAAGATTATCCAAGACTTCTACTCGTATATCTTTGATAACCAAGTCCACCTGCCCACATACCAAATTCTGCAGAATAGATATTGTTCCTAACGTTCTCCCTTCTGAAATCTGACATGCCATTTCGTTGGTAAAGATCAAACAGCACCCGGCCCAGGCAAAGTCAGACACAAACACCTGAAGAATCTGCCATCAGTACTCATCAATACACTAGCTCGGCTCTTCACACACTACCTGTCCAAATGCAAGATGCCCTTGCAATGGAAAACCAGCAGGACAGTTCTACTGTTCAAGAAGGGAGACATCCACAACATTGGCAACTATTGCCCCATCTGCCTGTTGTCTGTCATCTACAAGCTGTTCACTCAAGTCATCCTGAACACAATTGGCAGAACATTAGATGAAGAACAACCATGCAAGCAAGCTGGATTCTGAAAAGGATTCAGAAAAATAGACCATATCCACACAGTAATCAAGCACATTGAAGTTGTAGGGAGTTCAAGATGCTGCTCTGTCTCACGTTTATTGATTTAAAGAAATCCTTTGGTTCTGTTCAGACCGAAGTGGTATTCAAAGCCCTAGCCAAACAGGGCATTCAAACCCAATACATCAAGATCCTCCATGAGCTGTATTACGGATTCACCACCAGGATCTCACCATTCTTCAAGGAAGTGACCATTCATGTCAAAAGAGGGGTTCAACAGGGTGATACCATTTCACCAAAACTCTTCAGCGCCATTTCACCTCCACTTCACTGGTGACACTGTTCTAATAACACCAAACATTAGCCAAGAGGCACAAATGCTGACTGTCTTAGACCGATAAGTCTACAACTGAATCTCAACAAAACAATGTTCATGAAAAACTAGTTCCAGATGATCTATTCTCCATCGATGATCAAGAGTCAGGGATGCTATCTTGTTTGCCGAGGCATCAAAAATCAGATGGACTGGACATGTAATGTGATTTGGAGACGACCGTTGGACTACAGCCATTATCAACTGAATCCCATAGGACGTCAAATGATCACATGGCCGTCCACCTACAAGATGGGCAGACTTCTTCATCAAAACCCTGAACGAATGGTTTGAGGCTCTTCATATTCCTGGAGGAAGCATTGGGATACACTGGCATGTAATAGGGTCAATTGAAAACATTACTTGCATCTGCTAGAGCAAATCGACGAATAATAGGGTGTCAAGTGATCAAGTGATCACCAATGTACTCAAGTCCCTTGACTCCTGTCCCCAGTTACTTTTTGTCCACCTCTTATCCTCTCTCCCTACCACCCCCCACCACATCCTACCCAATTTCTTTCCATTTCTGCCCTATTTTCCCTATATTCTGGGACAAATCTGATATAGGCATTCCCTGATTACTCACTGTATTCTCTCATTCATTATTCTTGTGTTTGACTGTGTTCTGCCTTACTTCACTTTATATGGGACTACCGTTCCATCCATGTTGCAATTTAGTGCATTATTTCATTTTTTTGCAGCTGTACATGCAAGAAAAATGAATACTGCCTCTTATCTTGTATGTACACTGCCTCTTTATAATCCATACTTTTCACATTATATACTTAGTTTGATTCTATGGTTAACCACTGTACTATTTGTTACAATGAATAATGTTGAGCAGATGCACATTTTAATTGATATTTTGTGCCCTAAGGCACATGTAGATGTGATTTCTAGGTCTTATGGTAGCGCAATTCTTAGGTTAGAGAAATCTCCAGTATGTCTTCCATAGGAGTTGAACCAGAAAATATTCACAGCAGCAGTGGATGAGACTGTTTTCTTTCAGCAGACAGCAGACCTCCACTATCACAAATTGTTCCCTTCACTTTTGATAGGTGCCATTCTCCATACTGTTATATAATATCTCACTGTCATCTTGATTTGGATTTCTCTAATAATAATTAGTGAAGAGCATTTTTCATTGGGCTATTGGTCATATGTCTATCTTCCTTAGAGAAGTACCTGCTTATTTCTTCTCCCCCATTTTTGATAACATTTTTGGATTCTTTTTTGTGTATCTTTGTATAAATCTCAAATATTATTAATGTGCTTTCCTCCCTATTATATAGAAAGACTATTATTTAGCTAATGATAATATATACATGCATACTACATTAGTATTGTATAGTATTAATATGTATATATTAATGTAGTCATATGCATTTTGGGCTCATTATCTCTAAAGTAAACTGTGTAATCAATAATTGACTTTTTTTACTTTTTTGACTCGAAGTGCCTACATGGTTGGTAATATAGTAATATACAAGTAACTATATTTGTATTTATATAATGTGCTATCCTGGTTGTTACTGTTTACTGAGTTTATGTTATTTGTTAAGTAAAATCTTTCAGAAAATAATTTAGTCAAATCAGACACGGTCCTTTTTATACCTATAAGTTATAGTCTTGTGAGAGGAGAGAAAAAAATAAATTGTATACAGTGATGATGCAGAGACACAGATACATGGGGCAGAGCTACCATCCAGCTCTCCCCGGGGGATGGAAGGATTTATCAATAATATTGCATATATGTGCTTTAATGCTCAATATAATTAGTTCCAGCTGAGGAAACAGGCATGGGTGTTGGGGGGGGGTGGGTGGGAAATGAGCGTCATTGGGGGTGGCAACACACTGTTGATGGCAGTGGTGTTGAAGTATGAATCTTTCTAACAACTGTTTTATGAACATCATTTTATCTGTAAATCACAGTGTGTGTATATATATATATATATGAATATATATAAATCTATGGATTAAAAAAGAGCTAATACTAAGCAGGAAAATAACATGTAGAAAGGTGAACAGGCATCACAAATTAATCTAATGCCATTTTGAATATTATTTTTTATAAACCTAATACACAAAATAGTGACCCTTGGACCAAATCCTTAAGGTGAAAAGAGTCAGTGTTGACATTTGGAAGGAGTGCTTTTTTAGTAGATAGAAAGGCAAGTAAACAGGGAGAGGCAGTGGGGTAGTGGCAGAGGTAGAGAGAAACAGAGACAGAGACAGAGACAGACAGACAGAGACAGAGGCAGAGAGAGAAAAAGTCAGAGACTGACAGAGAGACAACAGAGACAGACAGAGCTAAGAGAGATCAGGTCAAAGTGAAAATTAGAATTTTCAGGAGAGGAGTAGAGTATTCTGTTATGACTTGGAATTTTGTTGTTGCCTTTTTGGGTCTATAACTGATGGTGCTCAGAGTTTACTCCTGGTTCATTCCTGGTGCGTTTGGGGGAACCATGTGAAGGTGCTAGGAATTGAACTCAATTCGCCATGTCCAAGTTGAGAGACTTTCCTTCTGTACTCTCAATACAATCTGTTACTAGGTTTTAATAGGCAATTCTATTTACTATGTTAAGAAAAATTTGCCAGGTGCAAGCACAAAAGGTGGGAACAAGTTGAATATTATTTCAGTTCTCAATACAAGGGCAACCAATTATTACTCTTAGCGACTTGGACCAGGAAGTTAGGAGTGGAAGCTATTATATATAATAAGTTTGAATATGGAGTTTTACTATGTAAGGAAAATTCTGAAATTATTCTGAATGGTGCTTTTTTATGTTCGAATTATTAGATTGTATAGCTAATTATTAGATTGTATAGCTTCATATCCAAAATCAGAAACAAAAAAATATAATTGGATACAGAGGATAATTTTTAAATTCAGTAATGTATTAGCAATGGAGAAAAAGCTGATGAATTAAATTTACAAAGATAATTTCATTTATCTGGAGGAAACTATTTTAAGCATTAATAAAATCAAGATCAATTTGAAGATGGTTGAAGTATTTGATGCAAAAAGTAATTATAGGTACATGTAAATATGACATAAAATTGATATAAATACAGTATTGAAATGTTATTGAAAAACTGAGTTTTAAAAATGTATTATCCAAATTAGGAGTTATCAAACTATAAACCCTAATATAAACTTTGTTCTTAGTCTTGACTAAAGAGAAAACTTAAAGAGTTTTTCTCATACAATTCAAATTGGCAATTATGAAGCTAAGCCTTCTCTCATTTGGGGAATTAAGTCAAGCAATAAGATTAGAAGCAATATAACAAACAAATATAAGCATAACAATGAAAAGCTAGAAGCAACGAGACTACTAGAAGACACTTTCAAAGATTAATAGATGATAAATGTTCCACTAATAAATAGAAAATTTGGTGAACTTGTACAGTTTTGAAGCATTTATCTTTTTGAATATAGAAAGAAGTAGCTGATTAAATTTATTTAGTGGGAAAGAAAAATATAGGATAGAATGATGGTGCCAAGATATTTAACCAGGACAACTACTTAAATGCAGGTTATTTTTATTGGCTGTCACTAACGTTTATTCATTGGAAAGTTGTGTTCAGTGTTGGGCAGGCTGCCTTCTAGAGTACTAAAAATTACCTGCATGCCCAGTATAGGAATCAAACCAGTTGTTCAGGCAATTGTTCAGGGAAAACTTAATAGTGGGGTTTATGACATTTCAAAGCAAAAGGGTAACTTAAAAGTGAGTACATACAATTTCAATTGTCATTAAGTGGAAATAGAGTGTATAGGAAATTAAGAAGGAACTTCTCAATAGATAGGGAGGAAAGTAAAAAAAGTATAACAAAAAATCAGGAAAAAAAGAGCTAAAGAGAAAAAATAGGAATAATCAGAATCAAAAGTTACTGAAAATTTAAGTAACAAGTAATCAAAGAGACTATACCATTTAGATAGAAAGTTGCCATTGGTTATTTTGGCACATGTGGTCCTCACTGGAATGGTATACATAAAGGTAGTTAAGTTGCAGTGTAGTGAAAAAAGCAATCACTTGTATCACTTGTCTTCCAGTTGTTCATCAATTTGCTTGAGCGGGCACCAGTGATATCTCCATATGTCCTGTCACATGTTAGTGTAACCCAAGGGCATCTGCTCGCTCCAGGAACATAAAGAGCTTCAAACTATTCCATCAGGTCATGGGATTGAAGTACTAGTATTTGGCATATCAAATACAACATGGGTAGCTTGCCAGGCTCTGCCATGCAGGGTGGGATATTCTTGTAGTCGCCTCTCACCTCATGCATTTATTGATGAGCCATGCTTATGATCAACTCTTCTGCTGGGTGACACTCTGAACTGGGGAGTCCAAATGTGGAAAATGGAGGCCCTCTTGGTGTGAGGGTTCCTCTGGCTTCTTACGAGGCTTTGCTGGGATGACCGGGCCAGGGCTAAACCCCACCTTCCCTCCTGGGCGCCTTGTGATCAGCTGGGCACAGGGAGAGCCAGTAGCAGCTCTGCCACATGTGAGTCTCTGGATCAGGCATACCTGGGCTGGGCCTGAAAAAATTTATTCATACTGGCCACAATATAAATCAAATCACTTAATTGTCACAACAACCTCTCAGATTGGAACTCTTATTGTGCCCCCCTTAATAGAGAAAGAAACCAAAATGAGGCCATCTACGTAATTTATCTGGTGCAACTGGTAAATCAGACATTTCTGAGGTAGAATTTTAAATGTTGGGGCGGAGCAATAGCACAGTGGGTAGGGTGTTTGCCTTACAGGCGGCTGACCCGGGTTCGATCCCATATGGTTCATCTCATGTGGTCCCCTGAGTACCACCAGGAGTAATTCCCAAGTGCAGAGCCAGGAGTAACCCCAGAGCATTACCAGGTGTGACCCAAAAGGCAAAAAAAAAAAAAATCTTAAATGTTGGTGCAGGTAATAGAAAATAAGCTTGGTGTTCGTGGTGCTTTGAATATTTTAGTTTGTTTTCCTTTGTAATTAAAAAGAATAAACCTTCACTGAATGCAGAATATTTCCAGGGGCGGACATACTGTTTTCAGTTTTATAAGTTGCTTTCTCCATTCTAGAGAGAAATCAGGTTCAAGTTGTCAAAACATTAAGTTGATTGTCATTTTGCCTCTCTAGTCTTATTGTCTTATTTTTTCTTTGAGGGGGCAGGGGCACTCTTACCTGATCTCAGGATCCACACTTAGCTCTGAGCTCAGGGATCATTCCAGGTGGCCTTGGGGGACCATAGGAGATGCAGGAGGATTGAAGCCAGGTTGGCTGCATGCAAAGCAAGTGCCCTGCCCACTGTACTACCTCTCTGGCCCCTATCCAGTTTTATTCCAAGGGGATTGTAGGCGAAGATGAGGTATGTGAGGTCTGATATTTCTAGCTGATGCCATCAGTTCATTGATCAGCCTTTCCAGAGTGGAGTCAGAAGATTCTCAGCTTGGTCTACCCTGGACATGCTGGTAATCAGTAAACCTGAAGTGCCTGCTGTAGGCCAGGGGCTTTCAGCATTGTAACTCCCGTGACTCATTCTCGCTGGTGAGCAGCTAGCACCTCTATCTTTAGAGATGACTTAGACTGAGGTGCTCACACACTTCTTGAATTTCCCGGGGTAACATCTCGGGAAGTAGCAGGGCTCAGCTCCAACCTGAAGCCTCTTCATTCGTGCCAGTCTCTCAACTGCCATGCAAAACTGTTTCTCTTTCTGGAGAAAACTTTGAGAAATGAGTAATTAGGCAAAACAAACAATGTCCGTTTCCAAATAGAATCTCTCTTCCCCCGTCTCTTTCTCCATTGGACCCTTTATTATAATGTTTAGCAAGCAAGCAAACGGTGCTCTGCTAAACGGTGCAGAGAAGCCATAAAAGATGACCTCAAAGGCAGAAGGGCAGAAATACTGGAAGATGCAGCAGAAGCCGGGAAAAGCATTCGCACTGCCCGCCTTTCCTTTGCCAACTATAAGACCAAGATGACTGCCCTCCGACGCCTTGATGGATCTATCACATCTTCCAGAAAGGCAATGGAGAAGATTATCCAGGACTTCTACTCAAATCTCTTTGATAGCCACATCCACCTGCCCACATACCAAATTCCACAGGATGGGTATGTCATTCCCAACGTTCTCCCTTCTGAAATCCGACATGCCATCTCGTCGGTAAAGAAGGGAACAGCACCAGGCCCAGACAAAGTCAGACCCGAACACCTGAAGAATCTGCCTTCGGTACTCATCAATGCACTAGCTCGGCTCTTCACACGCTACCTGTCTGAATGCAAGGTGCCCTCCCAATGGAAAACCAGCAGGAGAGTTCTACTGTTCAAGAAGGGAGACATTCACAACATCTGCAACTATCGCCCCATCTGCCTGTTGTCCGTCATCTACAAGCTGTTTACACGAGTCATCCTGAACAGGATTAGCAGAACACTAGATGAAGGACAACCATGCAAGCAAGGAGACTTCCTGAAAGGATTCAGCACAATCGACCATACCCACACAGTAACCAAGCTCATTGAGGTTTGTAGGGAGTACAAGATGCTGCTCTGTCTCACGTTCATTGATTTACAGAAAGCCTTTGATTCTGTGGAGACTGAAGCAGTCATCGAAGCCCTAGCCAAATGGTGTTCAAACCCAATACATCAAGATCCTTCGTGAGCTGTGTTACGGATTCACCACCAGGATCTCACCATTCTACAAAGAAGTGATCATTAATGTGAAAAGAGGGGTTCAGCAGGGTGATACCATTTCACCAAAACTCTTCAGTGCCACCCTCAAGAACATCATGCGACAATTAGAATGGGAAGGAATGGGAGTGAAGATAGATGGTCGGCAACTACACCACCTCCGCTTCGCTGATGACATCATTCTAATAACACCAAACATTAGCCAAGCGGCACAAATGCTGGCTGACTTTGACCGAGAATGTGGAAAGATAGGTCTACAGCTGAATCTAAGGAAAACAATGTTCATGAAGAATGAACTAGTTCCAGAGGCCCCATTCACTCTCAATGGAACAAATATCTCTGAATGCAGCAGTTATGTGTACCTAGGTCGAGAAATCAACAAGATGAACGACCTAAAACCTGAGCTGCGCAGGAGGAAGAGAGCGGCATGGAATGCCTTCAAAGGCATCGAAGAAATAGCTAAAAAGGACAAAGAACCTCCGGCTCCGGGCACATCTCTTTGACTCCACCATTCTCCCTGCATTAACATATGCCTCAGAGACCTGGGCCCTACAAAAGCAGGATGAGAATGCTATTCGGGTCTCCCAGAGAGGAATCGAAAGAGCTATGCTTGGAATATCACGCCTCACTCAAGTGAAAGAAGGAAACCGGAGTTCTGACCTCCGTCGCTATTCCAGAATCAGGGACACTGTCACGTTTGCCAAGGCATCGAAAATCAGATGGGCTGGACATGTAATGCGATTTGGAGACAACCGCTGGACTAGAGCCATTACCGACTGGATCCCACGGGATGTCAAAAGATCACGTGGCCGCCCACCTACAAGATGGTCAGACTTCCTTGTAAAGACCCTGAAGGAATGTTTTGAGGCTCTTCGTATTCCTGAATCAACCAGATGCCATTGGGCTACATTGGCACGTGATAGGGTCCAATGGAAATGTTACTGGCGCCCGCTCGAGCAAAGCGATGAATAATGGGATTCAAGTGATCAAGTGAAATGATTATAATGTTAATTATGAAGACTTTGCTGGGTGGTGGTGGTCCACCCAGCAGATCAGCCTATCACAGCCTGGCTCAAGTGGCTGCGCGGTTCATCAATAAATGCTGGACTTAGAGATGACTACAAGAGTATGCTACCTGCACAGCAGAGCCTGGCAAGCTATCTGTGTTGTATTTGATATGCCAAATACCAGTAACAATTATAGACCTCATTCGGAATGGATTGAGACTCTTTATGTTTCTGGAGCAAGCAGATGCCCTTGGGCTCTACTAGCATGAGACAGGACATATGGAGATGTTTGATGAACGGGAAGACAGTGATACAGTGACAGTGAACTGGTAAATAGGAAAGCTAGGTTTCACAAAAGTAAAAAAAGTTAAAACGTAATAAAGGGAATGTAAATAATTACATAGTCTGACAGAAATTAATTGCTGTTTTTAAAACCAGAGTGGCATTACTGACTGCAACTGTATAGATTTTCTGGGTGTAACATACCCAAATTAAAGAGGACTGAATAGTGCCTATTTTCTTCCATTGGTTTCCTTCTCCCCGTTTAGCTGCTAAATATACATTAGTAGTGCACAAATTAATGTTATTTGGTCTTTACTTGAAGAGTGTGCCTTGTTACATGTTAAGTCTTTTTTTCTTGTTTTTTTTTTTTTGGGTCACACCCTGCAATGCTCAGGGGTTTCTTCTGGCTGTGCTCTCAGGAATCAGTCCTGGTGGTGGGGAATCAGTCAGGGGAATCAGTCAGGGGACCATATGGGATGCCAGGGATCGAACCCAGGGCCGTTATGGGCAGGCCACGTGCAAGGGAAACGCCCTACCCACTGGACCATCGCTCCAGCCCCACGTTAAGTCTTTATCTGTTCACTCATTACATTTGGGGGCTTGTGTTTGGGGTTTTGGTCATACATGGGATTGCTTAGAGGATATTTCCAGTTCACTGCTTGAGGGTCACTCTTGGCTGTGCTCAGGGGACATTGCACAGTACTGGGGTTCCAAGCAGAATCAGCTAAATGCAAGGCAAGTACTTTAACCCTTTGAAGATATTGAAATATTAATGTCGGGAAGTGTTTATGCATGTAAAAGAAACTACAGTGTGGGAAAAAAAATTTTATGGAAAAGAACTAAGTATAATTGGTAATTAAATACAAATTATAACACATAATTTGGGGAAAAGTAATGATAGAGAAGAGAAAGAGTACAGTTGGCAGTTAACATTTCTCAGAAAGAGAAATATGAAATTGCAAGATGCCTGATTAGAAGAAAGAAACTAAGTAATGATAACGATACCACCAGTAATGCCTTTATATATTGTGTGCGAAACAAACAAAAAAAACCCATTCATTTCTTTGTGAAAAGAGAAACGGTATCAAGTAACAGCTAAGAAAGAAGAAATTACTGATTATTTTATGTACATTACAGAAGAGGAATTGTGCAACATTTATTCTTCTATGTCTGACTTATTTCACTTAGTAGAAATTTGTTCAGGTTAATCTCTATGACAAACAGCCCAGTTTCCTTTGTTTACATCTGAATAGTATTCAATTTTAAGTTTGTACCTCATTTCTTTTATTTATTGATAAATTGTGTATTTGATACTTGAAGTAAAATACCATGCCATTTTCCACTACCACTGACCAATTTTATATTCCTACCAATAGTTCACACGGGTTCCAATTTTTCTAAAGCCTGGAACCCCTTATCTTAAAGAAAGTCATCTTAGCAGACATCCATTAACATTTAATGTTTCACTTTTCATCTTTCTCTTATTATTTACATATTGTTCACTTTTTTCTTTTTATTGTTCATTTTTCATATTACTGTTAGAAATTTGTGTGTCTTATTTGGAGAAATGACTTTATGTTTCTTTTTGATTTTTGAAATTATGTTGCACTTTGCTGTCAAACTATTCAAATGCTTGACATATATTAAACATTAAGTTTTCACCATAAAATATATGTTTGACCATATTTTCAACATATATATATATATATGCAACATTTCCAAGGATAAGTTCAGATGGTATATCACAATATGGCATGTAAGCTATTTCAGCATTCATTTTCAAATAATTGTATATCTAATACTGTTTTCTATAAGTAGAAACAAATATGCTTTTATTGATAATTTTTTCATTTTGCTGCTTTGGTATTAATAAATTCAACATTAAGAATAAGATAAAACAGATTTAGACTTGAGACAGCAGCACATCTGATGTTGAATAATTAAATATAATTTATATTTTTATTATTTATTTATTTATTTATTTATTTATTTATTTATTTATTGCTTTTTGGGTCACATTCGGCAATGCTCAGTCAGGAGTTTCTCCTGACTCTGCACTCAGGAATTACTCCTGGCGTTGCTCGGGAACCATATGGAATACTGGGGATTGAACCCGGGCCGGCATGGCAAATACCCTACCTGCTGGATTATTGCTCCGGCCCCTAATTTATATTTTTAAATAATTACTTTCATCAAGTGTAATATTGAAATATCAGGTGAGTGCAAAAGGTACCTTCTTTCTCTGTTTCAGATGGAATGCATTTCCTGAGAACAATATTATAAGTGGTTATTGTCATATATGTACGTTCCACAATAATTGCTAAGTAATGTGAAACTCCCTCACCAGTCGACCAATGCTTTGTGTTTCCTGAAACAACTGCAACTAAAATCGTAAACATGAGTATTTAACCTCTTCCTTGCTAGCCTCCATTTGGAGACACAAACAAGTATTCATAAAACTCTGAGACCTGGAAAAGCTAAGCAGCAAGCCAGCTTGGAACCTCATCAAATTTCTCTTTATTGTTTTTCAAAAAGGTAAACCTTGATTTTAAAGCCATATTTGTGGCAAAGAGTTTAATCTTAATCATTGACATTCTTATTTAATATAAGTATAGGTTTATAGTAAGACTTTTTATGTCCAAATGTCACCCTATTTCCATATAAAATCAATATTTTATACAATTACATAAGAAGCTTTTTTAAAAAATTACAAGAACTCCTGGTATTGGGTTTTTGAAACTAAATTGATATTTCTAAAATTTAAAGTGAAAATACTTATCTAAGCGATTCTATTTAAAACATCTGTTGTCATGGAATATATAAATAAAATATATAAATATTATCAAATATTATTAATGTGGTTAAATATATCATTTATCAATATAGAAACACAATGAGGTACATGCTTATTTTCAGTAAAAACAAGCCATAATAAGATTTTAGATGAATATGAATATGTTTTTCAAAAAATATTTTCATCAATTCCCCCTAAAACTTAAAAAAAAACACATTACATTGAGTATCCTGGGAAAACGTGTTAAATGTGTTATAAATCACACTTGGAAATAATAAATCAAGTTGAGTCACCCTAAAGTTTCTTTAGTTTTTCCAGTTCTTTTGATAGAGGAAAACAAGTGTTCTGTTTTCCAACATTAAAGATCAAAATTACCTCAACTTTTTAATTTTAACGTGAGTTTTATATTCATTCCTCAGCTCAGAATTTTGAAATTACTAAAGCCATTAAATCTTGTTTTAATATTGTCACTTTCCTTTCTGCAGCTTTTTTTAGAAAATGCTTTTGAAGCTCAATCAAATTTTCTTGGCATTTCTTTACTTTTCCATTTCCCTTTAACTCTTTTTATACATGTCAGTTGGCTTTGACACCTGGCAATGAATCGGTAACATTCAGGAGGCTCTTTCAGCCAAGTTCATCTCAATCATTCATTAGCACTTGGAAATGCATAGGCATAAAAATAAATTTAGTAGAAAAATGTTTATAAAGGTTTATATTTTCAGCACTTGATCATAAACAAGTTGTTAATCAGGTTATAAAATAATCAGAAAACACATGGAACAATAATATAGGTGATTAAATTTAACTTGTTTATTTAGGGATTCCTGGCACAAAGACTTTTATTCTTCTAATATTTATAATTAATTTTATTGTAGTTTTAATAGCATGGTTATAAAAGTAACTATAATGTTTAATTACATTAAAATTTAAAGTAGTGATATAAAAAGTTACTGCACTGTGCAACTAGCAAAAAGCCCAAGCCATTTCCACTGTCCATTTCTTATCTCTAGTTCAAAGGAGTACTGGTCTAATAATTGAGAAATAAAGGTCAAAAAGCAAATAGGGCACATAAAATACACACCACAATAATGAAATAATGACATTTGTTAACTCTACTTTTTATCTATAGTTTAGCTGTGAAAAACAAGCTAAACGTTTTGCTAAAGAGAAAATAGCTGACAACACATTTCACTAATAAAAACTTGTGCCAAAATAGTTAGCTTAGTAACTACTATAAAATTTTCTTAGTTCATTACATTGTGGCCTATTATCTTCTTTTTCCTATTTAATTCATGACTATCCCTCCATTGTTTGATATTATTCCATACCTTTGCTTCCTTTACTCATGCCAGTAGCAAAAGTTGGTTTTAATCTCTTTTTCTATTTTAGTGACTGTAATTTATAATGCTGTTAATGATAGTTTTATGCATATCATGTTGCAATACCACTCTCTCCAGCACTTACTTTCTATTACTATTTCAGGATATATTACCCCTACTATTCAATGAGCTTCACACCATGGTAAACTCAGTCCTTTAGGCTAGATCTCAGGCCCTGTTGTTTCTAACTCTTTGTCATCCCTCTAGTTCCATCCACAGATGGTAAACTGCATAATTTTACCTTATCTTATGGCAAAGTAGTATTTCATTATAATATAATAAGTACAATAAAATAATTTTCTTATTCAGTCATCTGTCCCTGAACAGTCTTAAATTTTCTTTCGTGCATTTTTCATAGACCAATTATCCAAGAAGATGGCTCTATCACCTATAGTCTCCAAAGTTCCCAGTGCCAAATACCAGCTCTCATAAGCATTAAGGTCTCCGATATCTTTTCCAAACACCAACATTATTTCTATCTGAAATTTTCTCTTCACATTCATTTCTTCTCTATATTTTCTTTGTCCAGAAAATTTCATTTTCCTCTCTAAATTACCTAAATCAACCATCTTCTGAATTTTGCACCTCTAGTCAGAACTTCTTCCTTAGATACATACTTATAGAACATTACTTCCATCAGAATTTCACCACTAAACACAGCACCACAACAGAAGCACAGCCTTAACTACTTATAAGCTGAATTTAACTTCAGGAGAGGTGCTGCATCTTCATTTTGAATTTAAGGCTTTTAATTCATAGCTGATAGCAACTGAAAAATAAGTATTAAAAAATTTCTGTGCAGTATCCCACTCAAGGGTACAATTTATTTACCATTTCAATGTAGATTGGCATTTGAGTTATTAGTTGTGTCTCATATGAATAAATCCTCTATCACTTATACTGAAGAAGGTTTGTCAAGAACACAAGAATCCACTGAATTTGGGTAAATTCTGAAGAGTGGAATGACTGGATTCTATATTATATATATGCTTAGTTATTTAAGCACTTGTGAAAATATTTTCCAAAATAGTTACATTATTTAAAGTTCCAGCAATTTGCAAGATTGTTTGATGCTCCAATTTCATACCAATGCCCAGTATGGTAATTCTATTTTCAACAATCAAATAGATATGCAATGTTAACTGATAAAGCTTTAAATTTAAATTTACTAAATGATTTTATAATAATGTGTATATCAAATAATGATTTGATATACACATCCTCCTTGATGAAGAGACTGATGCTATAAAAATACTAAAATAATTAAACTGTGTATATGGTATAAGGGATGAAATTGTAGAAAATATATAAAGCAGAGACAAAAGAAAGCTTACTGGCTTACTAGAATAAATCTACTCATCTTAAGTTTTAAAACAAGGTGTTATGTTATATGTGGTTAACCAGGATAAATATGATCTTTGATAAGTATGACTTAATATTTTCTTTCATATTTTTATTGGCATTAAAACACCCGCTGCACATGTCTGAGCCCTGCAAGCACTGTGGCAACTGCCAAGCTGTTGGTCCTACAACTCCTGAGGACTGTGGTCATCCCAGGATTGTAGGGGCCGGGCAACCGCAGCGCCTAGACTCCGGCTGCCCCCAGGCGGCATCCCCGTGCCATCTTTTCCGAGTGGAGAAGCAGCAGTGCTTTTTTAGGCCTCGGCAACTTTCCCGCAGACCCAATGCCATCTGACTGCTGCAGGGCCCACGGCTGTGATACAGGGCCCGGAGGATCCCGCTCTCCCTGTTTCTGAGACCTTGTAAGCTACTAGATTGATGCTGCAGTTCATATGGAACTATGTATAAAGTCAAAATCCTGGAAGAGAGTGAACTGGAAGAGAGCAATCCCGGAAGACGTCTGTCTTCCAGTCCCAACCACTCCAGACCCACGGCTGCACCACTTCGCCCCATGTGAAAGCAGACCATGGAGTTCTGAGGGCAGTAGGGACTCCAGCCAGTCCCTGGCCGAGTCCTACATAGCTCCAAGGGTTCACTCACACGTGCGGGGAGGGCCACGCTGGTTCACTTGGAGCGGGATTTGGGCTCCTCCCTCCCATCCTTCCACCTAAATATCTGTGGGTGTGCCTGCAAGCTTCCAACCACCACAGCCAACAACCCTGGAAGAGAGACACTCCAGACCCAGAGCTCCGCTGATAGTACCAGAAGTTCCGACCAGGTCCTTCCAAGGATCTTTCACATTTATATACTTCTATACAGTTCTAAGCAGGTTCTAGCCGTGGCCCATTATCCCAGTGAGTCTATCAAGAAGCCAGAGGAAACCCCACACCATCAGGTCAGTTATTCTCAACATCCCAACTCCACAGCTGCTCACAGCTCCACCCAAGAGAAAAGCTGATCTCTTCCCATTGAGGTTCATTAGTAAATGCTTGAGATGAGAGCCTGTTACTGAGAGTGTACCGCCAACATGGCAGAGCCTGGCAAGCTACCCTTGTTATATTTGATATGCCAAAAAACAGTAACAATTATGGACCTCATTCCCATGACCTGAAGGAATGGTTTGAGGCTCTCAGTGTTCCTGGAGCAAGCAGATGCCCTTTGGCTACACTTGCTTGTGACAGGATGTATAGAGATGTTACTGGTGCCTGCTTGAGCAAATTGACGAACAATAAAAGACAAGTGATACAAGTCCCAAGAGATTGGCATTAAAAATATAGCTATTCACTGCTATGAGGTGGCCAAGAGGTTAAGGCGATGGACTGCTAAAAATGATAGCTATTCTTCTTATGAAGGTATAACCAATTTTTTCGTTAGGATTTTCTTTTATGTATGGGTGTTATCTTCAATGTGTTTTTAAGTTAAAATAATGAAATAATACCTTTTTCTTAAATTTTTTTTTCACTTATCTTACCTTTGTTGTCATGGTCTGTGTGCCTAGATGTGAAGAACAAACTCACAGCCTCATGCATGCAAGTTAGCAATCTACTCTGAATCACATTCCTAGGTCCTACTTTAGCTTATCTCATCAACAATTTAATACCTACCACTAAGTTTAATATTTTTGTGTTCCAAGTAATAAATAAAAAGATAGAGAACAAAAAGAAAATTGGTAAAGTTAATAATATGCTCTACATTGAAAGTATTTAGATAAGTTTTCATAACAAAAAAAAGTCACAGTTAGTATTTTCTCTCTTTGATATCTCATAATGGAAATAACAATTTTACCAGTAAAATAAGTTAATCTACTATGCCATATAACCATGATATTTGAGATAAATTCTAAAGGTTAATTTTAATATAGTATGAAGTAGAGATACAAGTAGAAATGTAATTAGATATATTTTTTTGATTTTAAAGTAAATAAATGGTTTCTGATGAAAGCTAGACATTTTTAACTGTTTTTCTTTTCATTATGTCAGTTTATTTTATACTGATAGTCAAAACACATTGTTTTTTTAATTATCTTGTATGGGATGTTTAGTGTTACTCCTGATTCTGTGTTGAGGAATTACTCCTGAGTTTTTGTAGAACCCTATAGGATGCCAAGATTCAAACACAGGTTGGCTGCTATACCATCTTTCCATCCTGATACAAAGGATATTTAAGATGAACTCTGCTTTTCTAATTATCATCTAAGGAGATAACAAACAGGATTTAAGCTAGTGAACACTAACAAGTAGCTTAATTTAAAAAGTAGGTTAAGATTGAATATCTTCCTAAAATATCAGATCATATGCATGCATATATAAGACTCATATTAAAACTAAACATGCAAATTAGATTTTAATAAGCCACTTTTTCTATACTAAAATTTGAAATATGACTGAAGATACGATGCAGCAGTTAAGGCACATGACTTGCAAGCTGTCAATCCCAGTTACATCTCTAATAGAAAATGCACACCAGGGTTCCTCAGATGCAGCCATGGGGGTGGCCCTGGAGGCCCATGCACTACAGGGTGGCCCAGGAAATCCTTGGCACCCTAAGACGCAAGCAGCATTGCATCCTGAGGCTGCATTGCACGGATGATGAAGTTTGGCTACCCATCAAAATTTTTAAACAAACAACAATTTTTCATCAGAAAAATTTTGGAGATTAATAAAATACCATTGATTTAACATTCATGCTAGTATACTGTCATCAATCAAACATCACTTGTCTTGTATCACTTTTATTCCCGTTGCTCATCGATTTGCTC
>JAJIBD010002550.1:0-116086 GCA_021461705.1 Cryptotis parvus | reverse complement strand
CCAGAGCGACCCCACCCCACTCCATGGGCGCCGCCATTTTCCACATTGGACTTCCCTCTCATCAGAACTCCACCCAGCCGACCAGCCCATCACAGCCCCGGATCATCGACACCACCCACCCTGGAGCAGTTTCTTCCCTCAATCCGGCCCAGGTATGCTGGTCCAAGAACTCTCAGACATGGGGCAAAAGCGGTTCCTTGCTTCTCCCTGCGCCAGCCGTTCATGAGGCAGTCGGGAGGCATGGTGGGTTCCAGCCTTGGCCCACCACCCCGGCAGAACCTCACAACAAGCCAGGCGGCCCCACCCACTCCATGGGCGCCGCCATTTTCCACATTGGACTTCCCTCTCATCAGAACTCCACCCAGCCGACCAGCCCATCACAGCCCGGATCATCGACACCCACCCTGGAGCAGTTTCTTCCTCAATCCGGCCCAGGTATGCTGGTCAGAGACTCTCAGACATGGGGCAGAGCGGTTTCCTTGCTCTCCCTGTGCCCAGCCGTTCATGAGGCAGTCGGGAGGCATGGTGGGTTCCAACCTTGGCCCACCACCCGGCAGAACCTCACAACAAGCCAGGCGGCCCCCACCCACTCCATGGGCGCCGCCATTTTCCACATTGGACTTCCCTCTCATCAGAACTCCACCCAGCCGACCAGCCCATCACAGCCGGATCATCGACACCCACCCTGGAGCAGTTTCTTCCTCAATCCGGCCCAGGTATGCTGGTCCAGAGACTCTCAGACATGGGGCAGGCGGTTCCTTGCTCTCCCTGTGCCCAGCCGTTCATGAGGCAGTCGGGAGGCATGGTGGGTTCCAGCCTTGGCCCACCACCCGGCAGAACCTCACAACAAGCCAGGCGACCCCCCCCCACTCCATGGGCGCCGCCATTTTCCACATTGGACTTCCCTCTCATCAGAACTCCACCCAGCCGACCAGCCCATCACAGCCCGGATCATCGACACCCACCCTGGAGCAGTTTCTTCCTCAATCCGGCCCAGGTATGCTGGTCCAGAGACTCTCAGACATGGGGCAGAAGCGGTTCCTTGCTCTCCCTGTGCCCAGCCGTTCATGAGGCAGTCGGGAGGCATGGTGGGTTCCAGCCTTAGCCCACCACCCGGCAGAACCTCACAACAAGCCAGGCGGCCCCCCACCCACTCCATGGGCGCCGCCATTTTTCCACATTGGACTTCCCTCTCATCAGAACTCCACCCAGCCGACCAGCCCATCACAGCCGGATCCGTCGACACCCACCCTGGAGCAGTTTCTTCCTCAATCCGGCCCAGGTATGCTGGTCCAGAGACTCTCTCAGACATGGGGCAGAGCGGTTCCTTGCTCTCCCTGTGCCCAGCCGTTCATGAGGCAGTCGGGAGGCATGGTGGGTTCCAGCCCCACCACCCGGCAGAACCTCACAACAAGCCAGGCGACCCCCCCCCACTCCATGGGCGCCGCCATTTTCCACATTGGACTTCCCTCTCATCAGAACTCCACCCAGCCGACCAGCCCATCACAGCCCGGATCATCGACACCCACCCTGGAGCAGTTTCTTCCTCAATCCGGCCCAGGTATGCTGGTCCAGAGACTCTCAGACATGGGGCAGGGCGGTTCCTTGCTCTCCCTGTGCCCAGCCGTTCATGAGGCAGTCGGGAGGCATGGTGGGTTCCAGCCTTGGCCCCACCACCCGGCAGAACCTCACAACAAGCCAGGCGACCCCCCCCACCACTCCATGGGCGCCATTTTCCACATTGGACTTCCCTCTCATCAGAACTCCACCCAGCCGACCAGCCCATCACAGCCCGGATCATCGGCACCCACCCTGGAGCAGTTTCTTCCTCAATCCGGCCCAGGTATGCTGGTCCAGAGACTCTCAGACATGGGGCAGAGCGGTTCCCTTGCTCTCCCTGTGCCCAGCCGTTCATGAGGCAGTCGGGAGGCATGGTGGGTTCCAGCCTTGGCCCACCACCCGGCAGAACCTCACAACAAGCCAGGCGACCCCCACCCACTCCATGGGCGCCGCCATTTTCCACATTGGACTTCCCTCTCATCAGAACTCCACCCAGCCGACCAGCCCATCACAGCCCGGCTCGCGGCGGCCGTGCGGTTCATCAATAAAGGCTTTATTTGGAGGTGTTTATAGAGTATGCCTCCGCTTACGGCAAGCCTAGCAAGCTGCTCGTGTTGTATTTGATATGCCAAATGCCAGTAACAATTATATTAGATCATTCTCATGACCTAATATAATGGTTTGAGGCTCTTTATGTTCCTGTACCAAGCCGTGCCCTTGGCTCTACAGCATGTGACAGGACATATTGAGATATTACTGGTGCCGCTCTAGCAAATAGATGATTAACAGGGAAGATCGTGATCGTGATCGTGATCAGTCTATTGTATCTCAATGAAAAGATATTAAGAAATGATCATTAATTAAAAATGTAAAAGCATGAGAATGTTTTGCTCATTTTTTTTTCTAAAGACAAATGAACAATAAATATGGGTTTTACATGATAATCCCTAAATGTTTGTAGAGCAAGCCACAATGTGAAGGAGAGAGAGAGATAGAGAGAGAGAGACAGACAGAGAGACAGAGAGAGAGGGAGGGAGGGAGGGAGAGAGAGAGAGAGAAAGAGAGAGAGAGAGAAAAGAAAGAAAGAGGAAAGTATCTGCTGTAGTGGTAGTCTGGGGAGAGAGGGATGGAATCTGCGGCCATTGGTGGAGAGAATAGGCCACTCACTGGTGGGGGAAGGTGCTGGAATAATGTATGACTGAAACCCAATCACGAAAATTTTTGTAATTGTATATTGCGATGGTATAATAACAAATTTTATAAGTTGAATACTATGATGAATAAAATTGCAGCCAAACAAACGTCAATAGTTTTTGTGCAGAAAAAAATAATTAATGTTACCATCATCTGCACTATATATTCTTTAGACTTTAAAAGATGACTTAATTTACAGGGTCAGAGATAGCACATAGGTAAACTGGGTTGGTTCCCCTGCATCCCATATGGTCTCCTAAGCATGGCCAGGACAGCAGAGCCAGGAGTTACACTGAGCATCATTGGGTGTAACCCAAAACCAGGGAAACATTACTTAATTTTCTAGGCCTCAATTCTCTATTTTGTAATTAGGAAAGTATTAGCTTGCATTTCATGAGACTATCAAGAAGATTAAATCAGTAAATTTAAGAAAATTCTTAAGAAATACATAACAGAGTAAGTACTCATTAATATTTGTAATAATGAATATTATTAAGAAATTTAAAGACACATGTTGTATATCTACTGAGGAATATAGCTTTAATGGTACAGAATGACACAAAATAATATTAAAAAATTGAAACAATGCCAATTTGACTCTACTAAGCTTCTAAATTATGCTCTGACTCCAAGTTAAGCCCTCCTTGAGGATGAACTAACTCCTTTATGGGCTCAAGTTGCAATAAGATAACTTTTTTATTTTATTATTGAAAACTTATTTATTTATTTTATTTTTTTTTTTTTTTTTTTTTTGCTTTTTTTGGGTCACACCCGACAATGCTCAGGGGTTTCTCCTGGCTCTGCGTTGGGAATTACTCCTGGCGGTGCTCGGGGAACATATGGGATACCGGGGATAGAACCAGCCACGTGCAAGGCAATTTCCTTACCCCCTGGACTATTTCTCCGGTCCCAAAATATTTTTATTTTAGCATAGTTTATGTAACAGTTACAATAGTGTTAGCAGTTATCATATGAACATACAAACAGACTGCACTCCTTGAAAACCATTGGTCATGCCAGTTCTCGGACTTTGTTGCCTTTGACTATTTGTTATTCCTTAACTGTGTTCCTTTATAACCCTCACATGATAGAAATAATTCTGTATCTGTCCATACTCTGGGAAGCCAAAAATATGCAGCGGAAACACCATCCCTACTTTCATGTTCATAGCAGCATTATTCACAATAGCCAGAATCTGGAAACAACCAGAGTGCCCGAGAATCGATGACTGGATAAAGAAGCTTTGGTACATCTACACAATGGAATACTATGCAGCTGTTAGGAAAAATGAAGTTATGAAATTTGCCTATAAATGGATGGACATGGAGAAGATTATGTTGAGTGAAATTAGCCAGAAGGAGAGAGATACAGAATGATTGCATTTATTTGCATGACATAAATATATATGAACATATTATGATACCAATGTCCAAGGTCAAGTGAAACATGAATCAGGAGGTCTTGTCAAAGGTGGAAATTATCACAAACGTGTGGGGAGTCAGAGGCTAGGTAAGACAGAAAAAATGGAACAGTGTGCTAACAATTGTCGAGGGGGTACTAATACCAACCTAGAACTGAGCATTAAATACAGGCAAAAAGATACACATGACAACCCTTTCAATGTATGTTCTGTAATCCATAGTCTGGAAGGGAAGGAAAGAGAGAAAGAGATAGAAAGGGGAAGAAATAAAGAACCTGCCATGGAGGTGGACTGGGGAGGTGGGGAGGGAACTGGGGACATTGGTGGTGGGAGATGGGCACTGGTGGAGGGACAGGTGCTGGAACACTGTAGGACCAAAGCCAAATATGAACTTTTTAATCCTATATCTTTGTAATTGTATATCTCACAGTGGTATAATAAAATACTTTAAAAGAAGTGAAAAAAAAAAGAAAACCGTTAGGTCATGACATTTTAAAATAGTAGATAGACTCTTAATGGTCCACAATAATTAAATGAAATTCCCAACTACTGTGAGGTATGGTTAGTTATTAGCTTAAAAGGTAAACAGGAAATTGTAATGATGCAATCCATGAGACAGGATATGGTTAATTTATATTTGAGAAAGTACTTCTTATGAGGTAAAATAATTTTCAAGGTATTCCACGCGATTAACGCGTTCAGTTCAACATATAGATCACGTGGCTGCCAACCTATAAGATGGTCAGATGGTTCTTTGTCAATACCTGAACGAATGATTTGAAGCTCTTTGTATTCCTGAAAGCAAACAGATGCCATTGGGCTACATGGCACGTGATAAGGTCAAATGGAAATGTTACTGGTGCCTGCTCGAGCAAATCGATGAATAATGGAATGTCAAGTGATCAAATGATTGAACTCCATCATTGAGGGCCAGCTTTTGCGTCCCAATGACATCTCCACATACCTCTGTAGTTCTCTTTTTTTTTTTTGGATCACACCGGTGATGCTCAGGGGTTACTCCTGGCTCTGCACTCAGGAATCACTCCTGGCGGTGCTCGGGGGGACCATATGGGATGCCGGGGATTGAACCCGGGCCGGCTGGGCTTGGCCGCATGCAAGACAAACGCCCTTACCGCTGGGCTATCGCTCTGGCCCTTCTCTGTAGATATCTTGCATGAATTTCATGTTCCCTACTTCTCCTAAGACCATGGAGTGCTGTGTAGGGCTACTGGGGCATTGCCTGCTAAGAAGTCTGGGGGTTATGACTTGTGAAAAGATGGGCTTCTTTTGTACATTCTTTGATGTGCATAAAATCCGTATTTTCGAAAAGTTCTGGGACTCCTTTCTTTTCAGTTACATAGCAAATATTAGTGCAGCAAATAGGACATTTGCTTTGCAGGTGGCCGATCCGGGTTCGATCCACAGCATCCCCTATGGTTCAGGCATCATCAGAGGGTAATTCCTGAGTACAGAGCCAGGAGTAACTCCTGAGCATCGCCAGGTGTGACACAAAAAGAGAAAAAGGAAAATAAAACTTCAGAATTTTCCAGTATGTGGTTTTCGTTCATTTTTTTGTCTAAAGTCTTTAAAAAAAACTGTGATTTACAAAGTTATTCATAATACAGTTGTTTTTAGGCACACAGTGTTCCAACTCCAATCCCACTACCAATGTGAACTTCTCTTCACCAATGTCCCAGTTTTCCCCTCCCCACCTTGCTTCCAGCCAGACACTTAACTGTCATAAAAACAAATTTATTTCATATGACCTGCTCCAAGAAAACTTATAGGAATGGAAAATGCAATTTAGAATAAATAAAAGTTCATTTGTAATGACTGATTGCTATATGATATTAACTTAGGTAAACAAAGAAATTAAAATCATGCCATTTCTTATTTATGTAGGACAATTTTCAACTTTGATGTCTAAAATATATTGCATTAGCTCCGCCCTGTTCCTGTAATGCTGCTCTCAATTGCCTGCCGCTGGGCCTCCCAACTGTACCCCAGCATTCCCTGTTGTTCTGTGCTGGCTTTCCTTCATCTCCAGCCTCTACCCTGTACATGTAGGTGAGGAATTCTGTGCTCAGTACCTTGCCCTGTACCTGGGCATCCGTGCCCTGCCTGAACCTGGGCTATCCTGGGCATCAAGCCGTACTGTAACCTGGGCCTCTAAGCCTGGCCCATACCTATAGCAGCCCTTGCCTGGCCTTCCGTGGCCTTATCTGTACTGGGCCCTGTACTTTTCATGAAGCTCTTCCTGATATAAGGGAGAGAGAGGGAGGGAACTGGTTGGGAGCAGTTGGTCAGAGCGAGAGAGAGCTCTCTTCTCTTCTCCTCTCCTCCTCTCCTCAGGAGGGGGCGAACTTAGGGTTGCCCTTTATTTGTTGCCAAATCCCGCCACCAGGTATCCCCTTCTACATTTTGATTGGCTCCCTATTCCAGCAGTCTTTTTCAAATACGGCCCAGGCATGCTGATCCAGAGACTCACAGAGACATGGGGCAGAGCTTCTACGAGTCCTCCCTGTGCCCAGCCGCTCATGAGGCATCCAGGAGTGATGGTGGGTTCTAGCCCAGGCCCTCCACCCCAGCAGAGCCTCACAAGTGTCAGATGACCCCCACTCCTAAGGGCCGCCATTTTCCACATCCGGACTTCCCTCTCATCAGAACTCCACCCAGAAGAGAGAGCCTATCACAACCTGGCTCCCAGAGCCTCTTGTGGCCGCATGGTTCATCAATAAATGCTGGAGATCAGAGGGTGGCTACAAGAGTATGCCACCCGCATGGCAGAGCCTAGCAAGCTACCCTTGTTGCATTTGATATGCCAAATACCGTAACAATTATATACCTCATTCCCATGAATTGATGGAATGGTTTGAGGCTCTTTATGTTCCTGGAGCAAGCAGATGCCCTTGGGCTCTACTAGCATGAGACAGGACATATAGAGATGTTACTGGAGCCTACTCGAAAAAAAAATCGATGTTGAGCGGGAAGGCAGTGATACAGTGATACAGTGATTATGAAAACTCACATATGCACTGTCATGCTTCAACAACTCCTTGCATTTTGTACTTGTGTTTCTCTTTCTGAAGAAATAAAATGTTGCAGATACATGTTAGCACCTTGGTATTCATTCCTATCTACTCCTATTCTTGTTCCAATCTTTCTCACTAGGTAAAGCATTACCCAGAGTTGCATTTAGCACTTCAGTGCTTTCTTTTGGAGGGCTAGTGTACTCAAGGTCTACTCCAATGATCTGGGGACCGAACACTCCTGACCATTTTCAGCAATTGGGCCATGGAATACAGGGGCTTGAGGATGTAGTGCTGATCTGGCCCTGTGGTGCTAGGGATCACTGAGGCTCACTCGCAGTAATGCTCAGGGGTTTCCATTACTGGTAACTGCTGAGGTCAACTGGTGTGATCCAACTAGGCTAGGAATGAGCGCTAAACACAGCACTATCTCCAACCCAGTGTCACTTCAATGCTTTCTAAGATCACCCACAACACTGGGCCAATGTACCAGAACAGATATGACAATTCTTTCAGACTGTTCACACTGTTGTTTTCAAACTGTCAATCTTTGGTGCTTTTATTTCCAATGTGCACATATTACTTGTTCTCTTATTTCCAGTCATCTTGCTCTTTTTACAGAGTACTACGTAGATAAATTTTATATCATTAATACACTTTTAAGCAGTAGTTAAACTTGACGTCTATTCAGTATCAGGGTCAAGGAGGAATAACAGGGAGGTCAAGTCTCCTTGCATATGGCCAGCCAGATCCTCAGTACACCGATGGTCCCCAAATACTTTCAGGAATTCTGAGAATGTCCCGAGCAAAACTGGTGTTGGCCAAAACCACCTCTCCCAAAGTTTCTATTTTAACCCCTGGAGATACCCCTGAGCATCACTCTGTAGCCATCCCTACCACCACAAATGATTAAAAATCATTTTTATTCTAGGTGGTGGTCTCCAAGAATACTCAGTTTAAAAGTCAATTATTACCCCCAAAAAGCCAAACACACATTTCCAGTGCACATGGAACATTATCCAAGATAGATCTCATGCTAAGCCACAAAACATACCTCCATAATATCAAGAAATATAAATTGTGTCAACTATCTTTTCAGATCACGATGCATTGAAAATGGAAGTTAACCACACACCAAATCAGAGAGTCAAGCCAAACACCTGGAAACTGAATGACTCACTGTTGAATAACCAATGAATCATAGATGAAATCAAAAGGAAATCCAAAGATTCCTGGAAATAAATAAAAATGAAGACATGAATGATAAAAACTAGTGGACACAGGGAAAGCAGTGTTAAGAGGAAAGTTCATAGCTCTGCAAGCATTCATCAGGAAAGAAAAAGGGTCCACATAAATAACCTTACTTCACAGCTCAAAATATTAGAAAAAGACCAACAACCAGAGCCCAACCCAGGTAAAAGAAGGATAAAACTTTAGAGGAAATCAACGAGGCTGGAAACCCAAAACAATACAAATGATTGATGAAACCAAGAGTTGGTTCTTTGAAATAATAAACAAGATCGAGAAACCACTTGAAAGACTTCAAGGAAAGTGAAAGAGAGAACCCAATAAACAGAATCAGAAATGAAAAGGGGGGACATCAAAACAGAAACCACAGAAATCCAAAGATCATCAGAGATTACTTTAAGAGCCTGTATGCCATGAAACTTGAGAACCCTGGTAGAAATGGGTAAATTCCTGAAGTCCTATAACCTCCCACAGCTGAAAAAAAGAGCCTTTTCAATACCTGAATAAGCCCATCACCATTGAGGAAATTGAAACAGTAATTAAAAGTTAAAAAAGAAGAAACAGAAACATTCCCAAATAGCTTCTAGGGACACACCTTGATACCCAGAGCAGGCAGAAACAAAACACAAAAAAAGGAAACTACAGACAAATCTCCTTGATGAACACAGATGTTAAGACCTTCAACACAAAAATAGCAAACAGAATCCAAAGACTCATCAAAAATATTATACATCATGACCAAGTAGAATTCATCCCTGGAATGCAAGGATGGTTCAATATTTGCAAGTCAATCAACATAATGCATCATATCAATGGGAGAAAAAATAAAAACAATATGATCATATTGATAGATGCAGAGAAAGCATTTGGCAAGATCTAGCACCCATTCATGATAAGAATTCTCAATAAAATGGGAACTGAAGGAACCTTCCTCAATATAGTCAAAATCATCCTCCAAAACCCACAGCGACTATCATTCACAATGGGGAAAAACTAAAATCTGTCCCCCTAAGATAGGGGACAAGACAAGGTTGCCCATTGTCACAGCTTCTATTCAATAGAGTATTACAAGTACTTGCCATAGCAATCAGAGAAGTAAAAGGACATTGAGGGCATCCAGATAGGCAAGGAAGAAATCAAGCTATTACTATTTGCAGGTGAAATGATATTATATATAGAGAACCCTAAACTCTCTACCAAAAAGCTCCTAAAAATAATAGATACCTATAGTAGATTGGCAGGGTACAAAATCAATTCCAAAAAATCAGTGGCTTTCCTATATACAAATAATGAAAGAGAATAAAAGGGATATTAAGCAAATGATCATATTCACAACTGTGCCACAGAAAATCAAATAGGAATCAGGTAAACTAAGAGTGTAAAGGAGCTTTACAAAGAAAAAATACAAAACACTGCTTTAAGAAGTAAAAGAGGATATGAGGAAATGGAAACACACTCCGTGCATGGATTGGGAGAATTAACATTGTCAAAATGGTACTACTCCCTAGAGCTTTATACAGACACAATGCCACCACTATGAGGATACCAATGACATTCTTCAAAGAAATTGACCAAACACTCTTGAAATTTATATGGACGAATAAATCCCCACGAATAACTAAGACAATCCTTGGGGGAAATGAAGATGGGATGCACACCTTTCCCAACTTCAAACTGTACTACAAAGTGGTAGTAATTAAACCAGCATGGTAGTGGAAAAAAAACAGATCTGTGGAACTATGGAATAGAGTTGAGTATCCTGACACCTATCCTCAAATACATGATCATTCAATCTTTGATAAAGGAGAAAAATGTATGTAATGGAGCAAGGAAACCTCTTCAACAATTGGTGCTGAGAAAACTGGGCAGATATATGTAAAAAAATGAAATTGGACCTCTGTCTAACACCATGCACAAAAATCACATAAAAATGGAATAAATGGGATAGTTTCTTTAATGTCCCTTTCTTCTCTTTCGCTGTTTGCATATAGGAAGGCCATTGACTTTTGGGTATTGATTTTGTACCCTGCTACTCTACTATAAGAATGTATTATTTCTAGGAGCCTCTTGGTAGAGAGTTTTGGGTTTTCCAGGTATAATATCATGTCATCTGCAAATGGTGATAACTTGGTTTCTTCCCTTCCTATCTGGATGTCCTTAATGTCTTTTTTTCTTCCCTGATTGCTATGGCAAGTACTTCCAGTACTGTATTGAATAGAAGTGGTGAGAGTGGGCAGCCTTGTCTTGTCCCTGATCTTAAGGGGAAGGCTTTCAGTTTTTCCCCATTGAGAATGATGCTCGCTGTGGGCTCAGTAGATGGCCAATTGCACCCATGAAAATCAAATACCTAGGAATCAGTTTGACAAAGAATGTAAAGGATCTCTACAAAGAAAACTACAAAACTTTACTTCAGGAAATAAAAGAAGACCTGAGGAAATGGAGACACATTCCCTGCTCATGGATTGGAAGGATTAACATTATCAAAATGGTAATACTCCCTAGAGCTTTATACAGATTCAATGCGGTCCCTATAAAGATACCGGATGATGTTCTTCAAATAAATTGAACAAACACTCCTGAAATTTGTATGGAATAATAAAACCCCACGAATAGCTAAAGCAATCCTTGGGAAAAAGAAGATGGGAGGTATCACTTTCCCCAACCTCAAGCTCTAATACAGAGCAGTTGTAATTAAGACAGTGTGGTATTGGTATAGAGACAGACCCGTAGACCTATGGAATAGAACTGAGTATCCTGAAACGCACTCACAAATATACAACCACTTAATCTTCGATAAAGGAGCAAAAAATATTAAGTGGAACAAAGAAAGCCTCTTCAACAAATGGTGCTGGGAAAACTGGGCAGCTACAGTAAAAAAATGAACTTAGATCTCCTTCTAATGCCATGCACAAAAGTCAGATCAAAATGGATTCTAGATCTCGATATCATACATGAATCTATAAGGTACATCGAAGAAAACATAGGAGAAACGCTCTATGACATCGAAACGAAAAGTATCTTTAAAGACGACACACCACTGACCAAGCAAATTGAAACAATGATAAACAAATGGGATTATATAAAATTGAAAAGCTTCTGCACCTCAAAAGAAACGGTGACCAAGATACAAAAGACAATCCACAGAGTGGGAAAGGATATTCACCCAATACCCATCTGACAAGGGGTTAATATCCAGGATATATCAGGCACTGGTAGCACTCCACAAGGAGAAAACAGCCAACCCCATCAAAAAATGGGGAGAAGAAATGAACAGAAGCTTCCAAAAAGAAGAAATTCGAATGGCCAAAAGGCATATGAAAAAGTGCTCTTCATCTTTAATCATCAGGGAGATGCAAATCAAAACAACAATGAGGTACCATCTCACCCCACAGAGACTGGCACACATCCAAAACAGCAAGAACAACCGGTGCTGGCGTGGATATGGGGAAAAAGGGACTCTCATCCACTGCTGGTGGGAGTGCCGACTGGTCCAGCCCTTTTGGAAAACAATATGGACATTCCTCCGAAAGCTAGATATTGAGCTCCCATTTGATCCATCAATAGCACTCCTGGGAATATACCCTAGAGACCGAAAAACACATAGCAGAAACACTATCTGTACTTCTTTATTCATCTCTGCGCTATTCACTATAGCTGGAATCTGGAAACAACCTAAATGCCCGAGAACAGAGGACTGGCTAAAGAAACTGTGGTTCATCTACACTATGGATTACTATGCAGCTGTCAGAAAGGATGAAATTATGAAATTTACCTGCAAATGGATGGACACGGAGTCTATCATGCTGAGTGAAATTAGTCAGAAGGAAAAGGACAGATAGAGAATGAGTGCATTCATTAATAGGATATAGATACCAGTGTTTTAATAAATATGGGAAATGGTAATGGCAGATTAAAACTCACCACTGAATATACACAAAGAGACTTAAGTGATTAACTCTAACTATCTGCAGGGCTAGCCACAGTGTGTAAAATAAGAGGGAGAGAGATGCAGAGACAGAGAGAGAGAGAGAGAGAGAAAGAGAGGAAACTGGGGTACCTGCTATTAAGGGGGGGTGGGGGACGGGAGGGGAGGGGTACATTGGTGTTGGAAAAGTGGCACTGGTGGAGGGATGGGTGCTGGAATACTGTATTACCAAGAACCAATTATAAACACCTTTGTAATTGTATGTTTCACGGTGGTATAATAAAAAAATTTTTAAAAAAATGGAATAAATATCTCATTATCAGACCTGAATCCATAAAGTACATTGAAGAAAATATAGGAAAAATTCTCTTCCACATTGAAGCTAAAGGCACCTTCTAAGATGAAATGCCACTAACAAAGCAATTGGAAATGAAGATAAACATATAGGACTACATGAAACTGAAAAGCTTCTTCACCTCAAAAGAAATGGTGACCACACAGCCACCACAAAAAATCCAGATAACAGGCAGACCAGACCCACAACTGTGCCACTCGACCTCCATGGAGTAGCCCATTGAGCCACAGGAGGAGGGTAAATGCTGGGCCCCTGGTCAGGTCTAACATAACTCCTAGGGCCAGCAGACACCTGGAGGAGGAGCCTATACCAGCTGGACTTGGAGTGGGGTTCAGGGCCCCTACCCCATTCCTTTAATCTCCATGCCCCAGCAGGTGGGGCGATGAGCATGTAGCCACCACAACCAACAAACCATCCTTGCATTCCCGGGATGAATCCTACTTTGTCATGATGTATAATCTCTTTGTTGAGTCTTTGGATTCTGTTTGCTAGTATTTTGTGGAATATCTTAGCATCAGTGTTCATCAAGGAGATTGGTGTGTAGTTTTCTTTTTTGTGTTGTCTCTGCCAGCTTTGGGTATCAGGGTGATATGTGCCTTATAGAAGCTAATCTGTTTCTTCTATGTCCCTGAAGACCTTGAAAAGGACTAGTATTAGGTCCTCTTTAAAGGTTTGGAAGGATTCACAAATTAATCCATATGGATCTGGACTTTTATGTTTGGGCAGACTTTTAAATACTGTTTCAATTTCCTCGATAGTTATAGGCTTATTTAGGCATTGTAGGTGTTCTTGTTTCAAGCTTTGGTTGAAATCAAGAGAGAAAGAGAGAAATGAATTCATTGCTTCCAAGTTCTCATGTTTTGTGGAATACAGTCTCTCAAAGTAATCCCTGATGATCTTTTGAATTTCTGTGGTTTCTGTTATGATGTCTCCCTTTTCATTTCTGATTCTATTTATTTGGGTTTCCTCTTTCCCTTTCCTTAAAAGTCTTGCCAGTGGTTTGTCGATTTTATTTTTTCTAAGGACCAGCTCTTGGTTTCATTAATCTTTTGGATTGCTTTTTTGGTTTCCAGCTCATTGATTTCTACTCTAAGTTTTACTATTTCCTTCCTTCTGCCTGGGTTGGGCTCCTTTTGTTGGTGTTTTTCTAATATTATGAGCTGTAAAGACAGGTTATTTTGTGGGCCCTTCTTTCCTGGTGAATGCTTGCAGAGCAATGAACTTTCCTCTTAACACTGCTTTTCGCTGTATCCCACAAGTTTTTATAGTTCGTGTCTTCTTTTTCATTTGTTTCCAGGAATCTTTGGTTTTCTCCTTTGATTTTGCACTTTTTTTCTTAGCAGCACTATTCATAATAGCCAGAATCTGGAAACAACCAGATTGCCCAAGAACTGATGACTAGATTAAGAAACCCTGGTATATCTACACAATGGAATACTATTCAGCTATTAGGGTAAATGAAGTTATAAAATTTTCCTATAAATGGGTGGACATATATGATACTAATATCCAAAGTCAGGCAAAACAGGGATCCGGAGGTCTTGTCAATAGGTGGCATCTACCACAAGTGTGTATAAATCAGAGGTTAGGTTAGACAGAGAAGGGAACAGTGTGCTAGTAATCGTTGAAAATTGCAATCCACAATGTATAGGAGAAGGAAGAGAGAGAGAGATAGGAAAAAAGAGAGAAAGAGAGAAAGAGAGAAGAGAGAAAGAGAGAAAAGATATAAAGAACCTGCCATAGAGGCAGACTAGGCAAGAGGCAAAGGAATTGATTACATTGGTGGTGGGAAATGGGCACTGGTGGAGGGGATGGGTGCTGGAACACTGCATGACAAAAACCCAAACAATAAAATTTTTTGTGAACTATCCCAGATTTCATAGGACTCTAAATTTCTTTTGCTACTGTATTTCAGCTTCAGCAGAGCTTTCTATGATATTAATCCTACATAAAATCTCTGCCCGCACCCCCAGCAGAGCCCACAACCAGCCAGACGACCCTCCACTCCATGAGGGGCATCCATTTTCCACTTCCTGACTTCCCCCTCGTCAGAACTCCACCCAGCAGACCAGCCTATCACAGCCCAGCTCATCGAGATCCACCCTGAAGCAGTTTTTTTTTAAATCCGGCCCAGGTATGCTGATCTAGAGACTCACAGACATGGGGCAGAGCTGCTACTGGCTCTCCCTGTGCCCAGACGTTCATGAGGTACCTGGGAGGGATGGCAGGTTCTAGCCCTGGCCCTCCACCCCAGCAGAGCCTCACAACATGCCAGACGACCCCCCCACTCCATGAGGGCCTCCATTTTCCACATCTGGACTTCCCCCTCGTCAGAACTCCACCCAGCAGACCAGTCTATCACAGCCTGGCTCGTGCGCCGCAAATCAATAAATGCTGGATTTAGAGGTGACTACAAGAGTATGCCGCCCACACAGCAGAGCCTGGCAAGCTACCCGTGTTGTATTTGATATGCCAAATACCAGTGATAATTATAAACCTCATTCCCATGACCTGATGGAATGGTTTGAGGCTCTTTATGTCCCTGGAGCAAGCAAGTGCCCTTGGGCTCTACTTGCATGAGATAGGTCATATTACTGTTATTACTGTCATATTACTGATGTTACTGGTGCCTGCTCAAGCAAATCGATGATGAACGGGAAGACAGTGACACAGTGATATATCACAGTGGTATAATAAAATTTTTAATAAATAAATAAATAAAATGTCATTATTCATATTTTCTGATAGTTAAGATTACTTTTTATTCTCCATGAAAATACTGGTTAATAATGTTAAGTGTGCATTTGTTTAAAGATGAGTTTTTGTTCATTATAAACTGTTTTTTATACATTCGCATATACATACATGCTCTTGTTCTCTCTCTCATCTATCTCTCTAAATATTGTTTATATTTATACTTCCTTTTTCTTTTAGTTAATTATTTATTTATTTATTTATTTTTTTGTTTTTGGGTCACACCTGTTGATGCTCAGGGGTTACTCCTGGCTCTTCGCTCAGGAATCACTCCTTGCAGTGCTTCGGGGGGACCATATGGGATGCCAGTTATTGAACCTGGGTCGGCAGCATGCAAGGGAAATGCCCTACCCACGTGCTATTGCTCCGGCCCCAGTTATCTTATTTTTTCATGACTGTGCTTTAGGTGGTCCCTTAAGTAATATCTTCCAAAATAAACTTCAAAAAGTTCCTAAGCATAGAGTTTATCTTTTTTATACTGGGGACTTTATTTCAATGACTATGATATTCATTTTCTTGGTTTCTGTTTATTCTTATTCCAATTTGACCAATGATAAATTTCTCATGAGAGACTGTAGACCCTATGGATTTGGATTCTATTCAGTTTTGCTTGTTGTCACATCTCTAGCACCTGCAACCATAACACACACAGTACTATCTAGTAAATATTTGTATAAACAGTTATGCCACACTTTCATTTCTCTTCTGTTTCAGAGCCATATCTGGCAGTGTTTAGTGCTGACTACTGATTCTGACTGAGGCATGATATTCCAAGCATAGCTCTTTCAATTCCAGCTATGCTTGGAATATCATGCCTCACTCAGTGGCAGTAGTTAGCCCTAAATACTACCAGATATGGCCCTAAAACAGAAGAGAAATGAAAGTGTGGTCCAATTGTTTAGGAATCCGGAGTTCCGCCCTCCATCGATGATTGAGAGTCTAGGATGCTGTTTCATTTGTCAAGGCGTCGAAAATCAGATGAGCTAGACATGTACTGCAATTTGGAGACGATCGCTGGTCTAGAGTCATTACTGATGGGATCCCACTGGAGCGTCAGATGTGGCCACTGTGGCCGCCCACCTACAAATGATCAGACTTTTTCGTCAAGACCCTGAACGAACTGTTTGAGGCTCTTCATATTGCTGGAGAAAGCAGATGCAATTGGGCTACACTGGCATGTGACAGGGACAAATGGATACGTAACTGGTGCCCGCTCGAGCAAATCAGTGAATAATAGGATGTCAAGTGATCTAGTGAAGACTGACTCTGAGCTCAGCGATCACTTCCCGAGAGGCTTGGAGGGACCATTTGGGATGCCAGAGATTAAACCCAGTCAGCAGTTTGCAAGCAAGCATCCTAGCTAATGAACTATTGTTCCAATGCCAAATTACAGACTTTTATTTTCTATAGTTTTAATGGGCGATATTTCTTTCATATTTAGCACATCCAAAATAGATTTGGGGTTCACTCGTGATAGTTATTTGTGTTGAAATTATGTGTAAGAGAAACAATCATTAAATCAAAAATAATGATGACAAAAAATATACTTTGCCAGGATATTTCAATATTTTAATTTCTCCTAGATCAAATTTATTTTCATTTGTCAGTTTCACTGGCACTTCCTTAGAATTTGGCCTACTCATGTTTCTGTTACTTTGTTTAGCAAGTTCATTAGAAGCAGGGAAAATTTTGTATTGTTTTTACTTCGCTCTACTTAGACTTTGGATGACGTAGTTTTATCCCCTTTTTATCGTCCTTCTCGTACAAATGTACTTGAGCTTTTTCTTGGGTCCAGAATCATCATCTGTAATCAGTTTTATATTGATTTGAATTTTACATGCTGACATCTGGATTATTACCAGTCTTATCACTGAACCAGAGATTAATTTGGTTAAGTTCCTAGTTCCATGGCCATAGATGCTTTGTCTGGATATCTTCAGTGCACCAATATGACAGTCTCAAGCAGTAATGGGCAATAAACCTGTCATTCTTTTCTCAGAAGAAGAGGGCTCCCTCTCAACACTTTTTGTTTCAAGTGGTGGTTTTGGCTCTGGATCTCCACCTACTGTTCAATGAATGGCTTTACGTTTTTAGTTTTCATTTCCCTGCAATAAGTTGGACTGGCCACTAATGTCCACTCTTTGGAGCTCAGGGTCCATATGTCTCAGCATAACCACTCTTCCCTTGCATTTCTCTTTGATTTGTGCCACTTAGAAATTAAGAGCTCAGATATGGTTTTCTATGTTCTGTATTTATAGTTTATCCAGATTGCTCTAGGCTCAGAGCACTGAGGCTGCAAAGTTGGAAGAGTTGGAAGACTGAGAAAGGAGTTGTAAGATTTCTTTATGTTATTACTTAAAGGTGATTGTCAGAACATGTAAAGGCATTACAAAAATAGAGAAAACTTCAAGGGCAAATTATTTATCATCTGTGCATCTCAACTCCCCTATCTCTAAAATTGATATTAGAATTATTTAGTGTACATAAAGCAGGATATTAAAGATTAACTACTGCAAATAAAGTGCTCAGTGCAGTGATAAGCAAACAGGATTCACTCAATATGCAACAAGAACATTATTTACAGTCACACAGTGCACCACCATGCAATTTTAGCCATAGCAAGAATAAAATGAACGTGAAAATCTTCTGCTTTCCTCTAAGATCATCTGAAATATTATTATGATATGACAAGGATTACAGATTATCATACATATAAAACATGAAATAATACTTGATATTTAGAATCTATGTAATTCTTCAATCAGTGAAGAGAGGGTTAGGTTTAAAAAGAAAATGAATGTTTGAGGTTAAAATAATAAAAAAAAATGGCACTTTAATGGTCAAATAAGGCACATTGGTCATGTAGACACAGTTTTTCTGTATCTTGAATTATCCTGGAAGAAAACTGTTCTGAAAAAGTACCCAAAGATCATTAATGCCTCCTAAAGAAAGTGTCCCTAGAGGAGTCTGCAGTGAGAGCTGCCTGCACTTAGATGTCTTCCTGTTTTTGGAAAGAGATGTAACCTTTAAAACAAGCAAGCAAGCAAACAAACAAACAAAATAAGACTGCTTATTATCCAGTCTTAAGCAGGATCCGGTGATCTATTGCTACTCTATTCACTTAAATTGACTCAGAGAATTTATCAATGAGGCAAAGTCTTTTTTAAAAAGTAAAAATATCCACGAGACGTTAAAGGAACCAGTAGGAAAAAAATTAAGAAAAGGTATCTATGTGTACTATTTAACACGTAGGTTCAGGATGTGGCTAAAGAGCAGAGTCTCAGCGATCTACGTCAAGAGCGCAGGAACGACCCTGGGCCAGGAGCACTGCTTACCATAGCACCAATTGTAGTAAAAGGGATTTAAGTGGAAGCAATGCCCAGGCCAGGGACAATCTCTTTCAGAAACAACATCACCCTCTCTAAGTTGCCTTATGTCAGACATAAAATAGAAAAATAATTGAATGATATAACTGATATAAATAAGTATTCTTTGAATATATTTAAAAAAATAAATATATGATAGGCCAGAGAGGTAGTATGGGAAATAAGGTACTTGGCTTTAATGAGGCTGACCTAGGTTCAGTCCCTGGCACCGGTGCCCAGAGTACTGCCAGGCATGATTCCTGAGCACAGCACAGTGAATGAACCGTGAACACCAAAGAAGGGACCCCTCCAAAAAGAAAAACAAATAAAAAGGAACATGTTTATATTATAAAATGCACATATATTTCTTATATTTAAAATGTTTAGAGAAAATAACTATGAAATACAAATCACTAGCTACTTTGTGACTCTATTATTGCTAAAAACATTTTTAAAGTTACTTAATTTTGCACTTTTATTTTTGGTTTTTTTTTCTTTTTTATATTTTATTATACTACCGTGAGGTATACAATTATAAAGATGTTCATGGCTGGGTTTCAGTCATACATTGTTTCAGCACCCATCCCTCCACCAGGGCCTATTTCCCACCACCAATGTCCCCGGAGTCCCTCCCATCTGCCATAGCCTGCCTCTATGGAGAGTTCTTTATCTCTTTTTCTCTTTCTCTTTCTCTGTCTCTCTGTCTCTCTCTCTCTCTCTCTCTCTCTCTCTCTCTCTCTCTCTCTCCTTCTCTTACACACTGTGGATTGCGATACATACATTTAGAGGTTATCATGTGTATCTTTTTGCCTGTATTCAATACTCAGTTCTAGGTTGGTATTATCACTTATAACAATTGTTAGTGTACTGTTCCCTTCTCTGTCCCACCCAACCTCTGATTCTCAGACGCTTGTGGTAAATTCCACTTGCCAAATAATCTTTAATTTAATGAAATTATTTGTTAAAATAAGAACTTAAACTTGGGAGAGGAAACTAATTATGGGTATTCCAAAAAATAAAAAAGTTTGTTCATTCAGATGTTTTACCACACTATTTTCAAACTATTTTCACACTCTTTTCACAGTATTTTTCAAACTATGAATAATTATGTCATCAGGAAATAAATTTCTAATGCACTTCGCCTAATTGCAAAAGTCTTGCTATGTCTCTTAATCAAAATTTATGAGAAAGTTAATGGCAAAATTGGATTACTGCCGAAACAGAATGTAGTTTATTATGCTGTTGAGGTTAGTAAGAATGAAGTCATGGTCCTTTGGCTCAATAAAGCAAATCTCATTAATAAGCCCATTTTGAAAGCTCTCTTGCTAATTTATATGGGCTGAACAGTAAGTGTCTTCTCATGCTGGTATATATTAGACTTCATTGTCACAATTTCATGAATTAATTCTGCCATAGAAAATGGATATATTATGATATTTTTCATTTTGTCCCTGTAGAATAAAATACCAATAAAAGAGATAATAAGGTCATCAGTTACAAACAACAGCACTCTATCATGTATTTGGTATAAACAGAACCAGATGAAATATCTACAAAGAACATATCTACAACGAAAAATATCTATAATCTTATATTGAACATAAATAAACAGGCATTTATAATGCAAAACAAAGAGTGACAGAAAGTTAAAAGGTTTAACACACTACTAGGATAAGCCCATAGGAGAAAGAAAGTAAGTTATAAATAAATATGGCCTAAGGACTGACAGATCAATGAGGTGCGGAACAATCAAAATTTCAAAGGGAAGGAACATGAACAAGAGAGGGAAAGAAACAATCAATATTGTTCTAGTGAAAAAGCAAGGTTACATAAGGTAGGAAGAGAGACTGTTGGAAAATTAGGCAGAATCAATGCTATGAGAAATATAAAACAAAAGAATTTTAATTAATTTGCTAGTAAATGGGGAAGGAGTACACAACAGGCCATACTGTGATAAAATACAATATGAAATAAAATAAGTGCTACACATTACACACTTAACTACCAACAAAAAAAATTCAAGAAAGTTACATAAGATTCTCCAGGACACCTGAGTCGGCCGCAGGTCAGTCCACTGTCAACCCAAAGAGAGCCCGAAAGCTCCCACTGTACAGACTGCCATGCACTGGCCGAATTCCACTGGCAAGAACCCAGCCTCACCCAGAATAAATTTGAAAAAATTCAGGTTTGTGGGCTTTGTGACTTAAATCTCCAGGCTTTTAGGGAGTCAGGATGAGCTCCCTGCCCCCATATCCCATTGGAATTCTAGAGGCTCCTGCACACACACACACACACACACACACACACACACACACACACACACACACACACACCACCCAAAGCCACCATCCAGTTAAATTTTTTTTTAATATTTTTATTATACCTCTGTGAGATACACAATTACAAAGATGTTCATAAGATGTTCATATTTGGGTTTCGGTCATACAGTGTTCCAGCACCCATCCCTCCACCAGTGCCCATTTCTCACCGCAAATGTCCCCATATTCCCTCCCCCCCCCCCTAGCCTGTCTCTATGGCAGGTTCTTTATTTTTTTCTCTTTCTCTCTCCCTCTCTCTTGTTCTCTTTTCCTTTGCTTCCATTGTGGATTACAATATATATATATACATATATATATATTAAAATGTCATGTGTATCTTTTTGCCTGTATTTAATGGTCAGTTCTAGGGTGGTATTAGCACATTCGACAATTATTGGCACACTATTCCATTAAATGTCTTACCTAGCTTCTGATTCCCACAAGTTTGTGATAATTTCCACCTTAGACAAGACCTCCTGATCCATGCTTCCCCTGACCTTGGATATTGGTATAATATGTATTTATATATATATATATATATATTGTCATATATATATATATATGTCATGCAAATAAATGCAGTCATTCTATATCTGTCTCTCTCCTTCTGGCTAATTTCACTCAACATGATCATCTCCATGTCCACCTATTTATAGGCAAATTTTATAACTTCATTTTTCCTAACAGCTGCATAGTATTCCATTGTGTAGGTGTACCAAATCTTCTTTATCCAGTCATTGATTCTCGGACACTCTGGTTGTTTCCAGATTCTAGCTATTGTAAATAACGCTGCTAGAATATAAAAGTAGGGATGGTGTTTCTGCTGTGTATTTTTGGCTTCCCAGGTTATATTCCTAGGAGTGGTATGGCTTGGTCAAATGGGAGCTCAATTTCTAGTCTTTGGAGGAATATCCATATAGTTTTCCAGAAAGGCTGTACCAGTCAACATTCCCACCAACAATGGATAAGTGTCCCCTTTTTCTACGTATCCACAGGAGCACTCGCTGCTCTTGCTCTTTTGGATGTGTGCCAATCTCTGTGGTGTAACATGACATCTCATTGTTGTTTTGATTTGCATCTCTCTGATGATTAAATATGATGAAGATTTTTTTTTTTGCATTTTTGGGTCACACCCAGAGATGCTCAGGGGTTTCTCCTGGCTCTGCACTCAGGAATTACTCCTGGCGGTGCTTGGGGACAATATGGGATGCTGGGGATCAAACCCGGGCTGGCATGGGCCCACCGCATGCAAGGCAAATGCCCTACCTGCTGGACTATTGCTCCGGCCCCCAAATGAGGATTTTTTCATATGTCTTTTGGCCATTTAAATTTCTTCCTTGTAGAAGTTTCTGTTCATTTCTTCTCCCCATTTTTTGATGGGGTTGGTTGTTTTCTTCTTGTAAAGTTCTACCAGTGCCTGATATATCCTGGATATTAACCCCTTATCAGATGGGTATTGTGTGAATATTCTTTCCCATTCTGTGTACTGTCTTTGTATATTGGTCACTGTTTCTTTTGAAGTGCAGAAGCTTTTTAGTTTCATGCAGTCCCGTATATTTATCTTTTCTTCTAGTTGCTTTGTTAGTGGTGTTTCACCTTTGAAGATGCCTTTAGCTTCAATGTCATGAAGGGTTTTTCCTATATTTTCTTCAATGTACTTTATGGATTCATGTCTGATATTGTGATCTTTAATCCATTCTGATCTGATTTTCATACGTGGTGTTAGACAGAGATCCAAATTCATTTTTTTACATGTCGCTGCCCAGTTTTCCCAACACCACTTGTTGAAGAGGCTTTCCTTACTCCATTTTTGGACTCTTTGCACCTTTATCAAAGATTAAATAATCACGTGTTTGAGGTTGGGTGTCAGGATACTCAATTCTATTCCATAGGTCCACAAGTCTGTTTTTATTCCAATACCATGCTGTTTTAATTACTACTGCTTGTAGTACAGTTTGAAGTTCATCCAGTTAAAATTTTAGCTTCAGCTTTATCCTCAGTTAAAAATTCTGGAGTTCCTCGAGCACTCAGTCACAGGACAACTCAAACTTTTCACCAATGATAAATCAGTAATAGCATACCTGATTGAATAGGAAGTAACAAAGAAGACAACCAGTCTTTTTTTTTTTTTTTTTGGTTATGTCAAAAGATCACGTGGCCGCCCACCTACAAGATGGTCAGACTTCTTCGTCAAGACCCTGAAAGAACGGTTTGAGGCTCTTCATATTCCTGAAGCAACCAGATGCCATTGGGTTACAGTGGCATATGATAGGGTCAAATGTAAATGTTACTGGTGCCTGCTTGAACTAATCAATGAATAATGGGATTTAAGTGATCAAGTGATCCAGTAATGCTCATGGTTTACTCCTGGCTCTGCTCTCAGGAATTACTCCTGGCAGTGCTTGGGGCACCATATGGGATGCCGGGGATTGAACCTGAGTCAACTGCATTCAAGGCAAATGCCCTATCCATTAGACTATTGCTCCAGCCCCAGCAACCAGTCTTTATTAAAAAAAAAACATAAATACAGAAAGCTTAACCAGCAACAGTATCTTAGTGATTTTAGGGACCTAAGGACTCCATGGTGAGCTACAATAATTTTCACTAACTTTCCTCTAAGGAAGTATTTTTTGATCAATGTTTAACCAATTATTGATAATAAGCAATAAAAGATAAATTATTAAGGTGCAGTTATGGGGGGCAGGTTTAAGGGGTGGTTGGGAAAATTGGAAACAATGGTGGAAGGAAGGTTTGAGTGGAGCGATTGGTGTTTGGATACTAAATGCCTATAACAAATCATCATGTGTCGGGGACACCGCTGGGGTCCCCAATGGTACTGGGAGGCGAAGTTCCCTTCTATCTCCAAAGCCGGCAGGGAATGGATGAAAACTCAGGAATTGATGCAGTTTTAAAAGGGCTTTACTATCACAGGTTCTGATCTACAATCCAAGAGCAGGGAAAACCTCTGGACTCTGGGTTCCCAGCTAGGCCCCAGCCACGTGTAGGCCAAGATGTTTACCACCACGTTGAGGTCCAACAGAGAATGGAGAGGATGGAGAAGCAAAATGCCAAGGGAAGCCGAAATGGCAAAAAGGGAAGAAAAAGAAGGCGCTTCTTTCTTCTTGCAGCTTATTTTATAGCTAGAAATCTGCCAGAACTTCTAAGCCTGGCCCTTTGTGGGCTGGGCTATCTAGAAATGAAAACGGGAAAACAGCTCTATAGAAATGTAGCACTTCAGGAGGTCTTCTGGCTGTTTACAAGAACCCAAAGCTTATTCAAAGCCTCCCTAGCAGAGCTGGGAGGAGCTATAAGCTAAATGTAACTTCCCTGGCAAGGAGGGTCAAATGTCCTCAGGTAATTTCTCCCAGCACCTCACCTAATGTCTTGAGCCAAGATCTGCCTGGAAATGCCTTTAAAGGGTAGAGAAGGGGGTTTCTGAGATGGCATGCCTCTGTACCAAAGACTATATTAATGCCAGTTAAATATTTCAACCATGAAAAACTTTGTAAACCACAATGTTTATATAAAGTGTAGGGGGAAAGATTTACACATGTAGGCCTGATCTAGTTCATGCATCACTACACTTGTATCACTTGTCTTTCTGTTGTTCATTGATTTGCTCAAGCTGGGACCAGTAAAGGCTCCATTCATCCTTGTCATATGCTAATGTACCCCAAGGGCATCTGCTCACTTCAGGAAAACAAAGAGCCTCAAACTATTCATTCAGGTCATGGGAATGAGGTCTATTATTGTTATTATTTTTGGAATATCGAACACCACATGGGTAAGCTTGCCAGGCTCTACCATGAAGGTGGGATACTCTTGGTAGTAGGTAGGCTTTCAGTTCTTGCATTTACTGATGTACCACATATCTACTTTGGGGCCAGGGAGAGCCGGTAGCAGCTCTGCCCCATGTATCTGTATATCAAGTCTATGTAAAGTCCAAAATATATTACCACAAAATTGAATCTTTTTAAAATTTTTATTTAATATTATTTTCTTTTTCTTTTTGTGTAACACCTGGTCATATTTAGGGGTTACTCCTGGCTCTAAAATCAGGAATTACTCCTGGTGGTGCTTGGGGGACCACATGGGATGCCTGGGATTAAACCCAGGTGAGCCACATACATGGCAAATGCCCTACCTACTGTGATATCACTCCAATTCCATTTTTTTAATTTTTAAAAAAGTAAGAATAAGTGGGATTAAATATATGCTACATAAGACATGAAAATTTAAGGATTTTATAATTATAGAAGATCCTTGGAGTAGGAAAAAATATTTTATACTTTGATAGTTACTATGAGAGAATGAAAACAAGTTTTAGGAACACTGAAATTTCTTCTACAAGTCATGCAAATTAGTGTCCTAATTTGGCATATGGGTGAAGAACAGCAATCATAGCTCTAAAGTGTTACACTCACGTTACAGGGATTGTCAGGCTCCAATCCAAAGAGAATCAATTGTTTGCCTCCTGCAAGTAATTAATTCCAATATTTTGGCTCATAGGAGACTGAAGATCAATAGCAAAAAAGAGTCAAACCTGATCAAAGTGACAGTTTTTGCACTGGGTACTTCCCCGCTTTTCTAGGTATACTGGAAGATCAATTAATCACTTGACACTTGACATTCTGTTATTCATCGATTTGCTCGAGCGGGCGCCAGTAACATTTCCATTTGACCCTATCACATGCCACTGTAGCCCAATGACATCTGGATACTTCAGGAATATGAAGAGCCTCAAACCGTTAGTTCAGGGTCTTGATGAAGAAGTCTGACCATCTTGTAGGTGGACGGCCATGTGACCTTTTGACATTCCGTGGGATTCAGTCAGTCGGTTAAGGCTCTAGTCCAGCAGTCATCTAAAAATCACATTACATGTCCAGCCCATCTGATTTTCGATGCCTTGGCAAAGGAGACAGCATCCCTGACTCTGGAACAGTGACGGAGGTTGGAACTCCAGATTCCTTCTTTCACTTGAGTGAGGTGTGATATTCCAAGCACAGCTCTTTCGATTTCTCTTTTGGGAGACCGAATAGCATTCTCATCCTGCTTTGGAGGGCCCAGGTCTCTGAGGCATATGTTAGTGCAGGGAGAACGGTGGAGTCGAAGAGATGTGCCCAGAGCTGGAGGTTCTTTGTCTTTTTTAGATATTTCTTCGATGATTTTGAAGGCACTCCATGCTGCTCTCTTCCTCCTTCGCAGCTCAGGTTTTAGGTCGGTGCATCATGTTGACTTCTCGACCTAGGTACACATAACTGCTGCATTCAGAGATGTTTGTTCCATTGAGAGTGAATGGGGCCTCTGGAACTAGTTCATTTTTCATGAACATAGTTTTGTTGAGATTCAGCTGTAGACCTATCTTTCCACATTCTCAGTCAAAGCCAGCCAGCATTTGTGCCACTTGGCTATGTTTGGTGTTATTAGAATGATGTCATCAGTGAAATGGAGGTGGTGTAGTTGCCGACCGTCTATCTTAACTCTCATTCCTTCCCATTCTAATTGTTGCATGATGTTCTCGAGGGCGGTGCTGAAGAGTTTTGTTGAGATAGTATCACCCCTGCCAAACCCCTCTTCTGACATCAATGATCACTTCTTTGTACAATGGTGAGATCCTGGTGGTGAATCCATAATACAGCTCTAAGAGTACTACTAAGCTACTAAGAGTATACCGCCTGCACAGCAGAGCCTGGCAAGCTGTCCGATGCATATTCAATATGCCAAAACCAGTAACAAAATACTGGAAGAAAAGTAAATTTTTTAAAAAGATGACTATTAAGACTTAAAACCACAAATACTTTATGAATCAATAAGAACTAGTATAATTCTTAGGTCAAATTCCTGCTGTATTCCTGCTTCTTCTCTAGATTATTGTGTATAAAATCAGCTCTATAGTCTTAATAATAATGGGACTTTCTCTTGTCAGATACAGATGTAGTTCTCTTAATACCTCTAATTGTCCCAGTCCCATATATTCTAAACTGAAGAGATAACTTTTGGACTATAGTACTTCTTCACTTCACAAAGGAATTTTGAGACCAGAGTAATAGGAAAGTGGTAGTTCACTTGCCTCACACATCGTCAATCCAGGTTAACCCCGCCACCCCAACACATATGGTACCCCAAGCTCACCAGGAGTAATCCCCTGAGTACAGAGTCAGGAGTAAGCCAGTGTAGCCCCAAAACAAACTAACCAAAAGTGAATTATAACTGGTCAATTATAAGAGTTCATCATAGAAATGATCAGGTAGTTCATGACTAATAAAATAGCAGCTGAATGCAGGTGTGACTGGGTGACTCCTGAGTATGACTTTTAAACTATATTTGACTAATTAGCAAGACGTTAGGGAAATATTTTATACATGAAATGGCTAATAAAAAGACACTGAGATCTTATATTCACGAGGCATGTTCAACTTGTGCCCACATATGGATAAAAAATACATGATGAGTAAGTAGGTGGGAGAATGTTAAGTTGTACCTCTATCCCATCTGTATTTTGTCTCCAAAATCATTAGCCTTGATTTCTCTGGGTTGGTTAGAGCAACAATCAATTCAATTATGGTTTGCTTAGAGAAACATGGGAGAAAAAATCTTATGTAAACTTGATTTGCTTAGATAAATATAACTCTGTCAGGTCAAATACACAAGACCTAAAGTTATTGATTGTTACAGAACTGACTAGTATAACTTAATATCTCCATTTGTATTTGAGTGTTAGGAAAAATCCTAAAGATTAACAAGACACAAGGAGTGACCGAATAGAGTTAGACTTACACATTTCAAAAAATGAAATCATTTCCAAACAACTATTTCCCCAAGAATTCTCTTATTTATGAAAAAGAATTACCAGGGATAGCAGACACACACACAAAGATCATTCCACTCTACTACTGTCACACACAGACCATTTCAAGCTACTACTGTTGCACACATACCACTGCACTCTACTACTGTCACACACAGACCACTGCACTCTATACTGTTGCATACAGATTATTCCACTCTACTGCTGTCGCACACAGACCATTCCACTCTACTACTATTGCACACAGACAACTCCACTCTACTACTGTCACACACAGACCACTGCACTCTACTACTGTCACACACAGACCATTCCACTCTACTACTGTCACACACAGACAACTGCACTCTACTATTGTCACACACAGACCATTCCACTCTACTACTATTGCACACAGACCATTCCACTCTACTGCTGTTGCACACAGACCACTGCATTCTACTACTGTTGCATACAGACAATTCCACTCTACTATTATTGCACACAGACCATTCCACTCTACTGCTGTCACACACAGACCACTCCACTCTACTGCTGTCACACACAGACCACTGCACTCTATTACTGTCACACACAGATCATTCCACTCTACTACTATTGCACACAGACCATTCCACTCTACTGCTGTCGCACACAGACCACTGCACTCTATACTGTTGCATACAGATTATTCCACTCTACTACTATTGCACACAGATCATTCCACTCTACTGCTGTCACACACAGACCATTCCACTCTACTACTGTTGCACACAGACCATTCCACTCTACTGCTGTCACACACAGACCACTGCACTCTACTACTGTTGCATACAGACAATTCCACTCTACTACTATTGCACACAGACCATTCCACTCTACTTCTGTTGCACACAGACCATTCCACTCTACTACTGTCACGCACAGACCATTCCACTCTACTACTGTCACACACAGACCATTCCACTCTACTGCTGTCGCACACAGACCACTGCACTCTACTACTGTTGCATACAGACAATTCCACTCTACTACTATTGCACACAGACAATTCCACTCTACTATTATTGCACACAGACCATTCCACTCTACTGCTGTCACACACAGACCACTCCACTCTACTACTGTCACACACAGACCACTGCACTCTATTACTGTCACACACAGATCATTCCACTCTACTACTATTGCACACAGATCATTCCACTCTACTGCTGTCGCTCAGACCACTGCACTCTATTATTATTGCATACAGACAATTCCACTCTACTATTATTGCACACAGACCATTCCACTCTCCTACTGTCACACACAGACCATTCCACTATACTACTGTTGCACACAGATCATTCCACTATACTGCTGTGGCACACAGACCACTGCACTCTACTGCTGTTGCACACAGACCATTCCACTCTACTACTGTCACACACAGACCATTCCACTCTACTACTGTTGCACACAGACCATTCCACTCTACTACTGTCACACACAGACTATTTTACTCTTTTTACTCTGTTACTATAGAGTATAATGTATAACTTTACTGTCACACACAGAAAATTTAATCTACTATTGTGATTACTGTCCCATAATGTGTGTATTATGCCACAAGTATTCTATATATTATAAAAATAATTTCTACATATTTCTAATGGCACACCATGTCCAAACATCACAAAATGTGACCTATGCAAATGTAAAATATAGCAAACCCTAAAAACAAAAATATCTGGAATACAGAAGCTACGGAATTTTCCTTGGTGACTAAGTTTGCAATTGACTAACACCAGTTTGACCCCTGAGTACCAGCTATGATCCCCTGAGTACCTTTTCAAGAGTAAGTCTTGAGCATCACTTGGTGTGGCCTAAATCCCTCAAATAATAATAACATCTTTTCAATGATAAAGCTTAATAAAAACAAAATACCTCATTACACGTAAGAACAACATTAAGGTCAAGTAATGTTTTAGTAATAATTCTATATAACTTGGTAACAATTATATTACTCTTCTGAATGTTTGGCACTTAGAAACAATGGATATTTTTTAGATTTAAAATCAGCAAAGCCTTCTACTGGATCGACTGTCATAAATTGATAGGTCAGCTCTTCACAATGTCTTTCTCTGTCTATATTTGACTTGTAGCCCTTCAAAATTATTTTTTGTAAAGCAGCCTGGAAAGCTACCTGTGTTGTATTTGATATGCCAAATACCAGTAACAATTATAGACCTCATTCCCATGACTTGATGGAATGTTTGAGGTTCTTTATGTTCCTGGAGCGAGCAGATGCCCTTAGGCTACACTAGCATGTGACAAGACTTATGGAGATGTTACTGGTGCCTGCTCGAGCAAATCAATGATCAATGGGAAGACAAGTGATACAAGTGGTACATATAAGAACATTCATTAGCTTCATTAGAGTTTATCAACTCTTTCCACACTTAAATTATTAAAGTTTGGTCATTCAAATTCTTCTGTAACTAACTACTGACAGCTTTCACACCCTACATCTCCCCTTTTCATCCTACCATGACCATACTTGAATTCCCAGAGATAGCATACATGTGTGAATCTCTCCACACTCTCTCATAGTTGCTTCAGTCTGATGTTCCCTCTCACCCAAATCTGCTGACCAAAATTCTGCTAGTTCTTCAAAAAAGCTGTCTTCAAATCTAGAATGCTTCTCATGTGAAACTGACTAATTTTTTCTATCTCAAACACCGAGTTAAAAGTGATTTTGCTTTCTTTACTAAACTATGTACTATGAGTGGTCAGAAATGCATGTTGACATCTGCAATCTCATAACCAACCCAATGTCTGACACATTCCTTATATCTAATATTTGATGTACTGAGTTTTATTTCAGAAATTGAAAAGGACCGGAGGTTTCATACTAACCAAGTAAATGCATATATATCTTAGTAGAGAACAGGCATATACATATCTTAGTATATGTCTTAATTAAGATATTATTTTAATTAAGACATGTCTTAATTAAAATAATTTTAAGATATTATTTTAATTAAGACACGTCTTAATTAAAATAATTTTAATTAAGACGTGTCTTAATTAAAATAATATCTTAATTTTAATCATAGACTATTATATACATCTGTCTTGTGGGAAAGAGACTCATTCACCATATAAATACTAGGCTATATCTCAAATAACACTGAAGCCTAATACTTAAAGGAAAGTATTTAATAATCAGAACTTAGAATTAGAGAGGGAGGAAGAATCTCTTCTTAGTCACAGAGACATATGCACAGGTATTGGTAGGGTGCATGGCAAACCTCACAGAAGCTAGCATTTTGCTTATTATAACAGAAAAGTTCTTGTTCAGTTCTAAATTTAAAAATGTTGACCCAGCCATACCACTCCTGGGAATATACCCTGGGAAGCCAAAACACACAGTGGAAGCACCATCTGCACTTTTATTTTCATAGCAGCACTATTCACAATAGCCAGAATCTGGAAACAACTGGTGAGCCCGAGAACTGATGACTGGATAAAGAAACTTTGGCACATCTACACAATGGAATACTATGCAGCTGTTAGGAAAAATGAAGTTATGAAATTTGCTTATAAATGGATGGACTTGGAGAGGATCATGTTGAGTGAAATTAGCCAGAAGGAAAAAGAAGATATAGAATGGCTGCACTTATTTGCATGACATAAATATATATCACTTGTATCACTTGTATCATTTGTCTTCCCACTGTTTATCGATTTTCTCGAGAGCAGGCACCAGTCACATCTTCATATGTCCTGTTGCAAGCAAGTGCAGCCCAAGGGCATCTGCTTGCTTCAGGGACAGGAAGAAGAGCCTCAAACTATTCCTTCAGGTCATGGGAATGAGGTTCATAATTGTTACTGGTTTTTGGCCTATCAAATAAATATTATGATACCAATATCCAAGGACAGGTGAAACATGGATCAGGAGGTCTTGTCAAAGGTGGAAATTACCACAAATATATGAGAATCAGAGGTTAGGTAAGACAGAGAAGGGAACAGTGTGCTAATAATTGTCAAAAGTGCTAATACCAACCTAGAGTTCTAGCTTCTAGCATTAAATACAGGCAAAAAGATACACATGATAACCTCTAAGTGTATGTATTATAATCCACAATATGTAAGAGAAGGAAGAGAGAAAGAGAGAAAGAGAAAGAGAGAATAGAGATAAAGAACCTGTCATAGAGGCAGACTAGGGGATGGGGGAGGGAATTGGGGACATTGGTGGTGGAAAATGGGCACTGTGGAGGGATGGGGGCTGGAACACTATATGACCCGAAACCCAAACATGAACTTCTTTGTAATTGTATAGCTCATGTTTGTATCATAAAATATTTTAAAAAATGATAAAAATAAATTTAAAAATGTCTAAAATAAACATGAATAAGTTATTATATTGAGTTTTATCTCTCTAAGTTTTAATTTTTATATAAAAATTTAATTTTATATCTAATTGGCTGCTAAACGTTAATAATTACAAAACTATTTTTCTTTATTTTGTATCATTCAAGGCAAAATGAATGATATGGTTCCAGATACAGCAACTCACCAATTCTCAGCTAGCATGATTGTATTATTTATTACTCATTATTTTTAACACTTTAAGTTATTAAAATGTTGTATCAACATATATGATAGAATCTGATATATAGGCACAAAACAAAATCATTACCAGAGTGAGCTACTTATCATGTCTCTCCTTACACAGCTGTTTGTGTATTCAATGTACATGAAATATGTTTCTTTTGCAAATTTTCCGTATTATTAAGTATAGTCATTAAGCCTTTATGTTACATCTCTAGATGTATTCATCCCACATAACTTTGCAAGACATATTTTAATTTTAGAAATAACCGGACGTTCGTAACTTTGGCCAACACTGATATGGAATTGAATGTAGTTATCATGAGAAAAGAGGCTTTATCACTTATCCCAATGTGTACTTGGCCCCAAGAAAATGGTTTGCTCCAAAGCAGTTGCTCAGTAAGTGATTTTTTAAATAAATTCAAAAGCAAATAAAAAAATTAAGAATAAATTCTGCTGACCCAAATCCAATCTCTGGTACAACTTATGGACCTGCAACTACCACATTAGGGAGTGACCCCTGAGCACAGGTCTCTAAGTATCCCCTGAACATCATGATATGTGACACACACTCCCTACCATCTCTAAACCACAAAATATTAAATAAAACTAAGAACTAATTTACATAGAAAAATCGCATGTCTTACTGAGCCCTTCCCTAAAAGAATCATTATGTCCTATCAAATTTTTCTAGTTAAAAAGTAAGAACATCTTCATTTACTCTGTGTGCATTTGAGATATTGTCCATACCTCATTCCTATTTTCATTAAGGTTAATCCAGAAAGAGTAACTCACAAATGCCACTTCCAAATATTTAACTCTTCCCTTTAGGTGACAGTTGCCAGATCTCTACCCACTATCTTAAACATTATCCCTCCTAATGTTACTTTATTAACATCCAGATAATAACTCACTATTTACACACTCTTATTTACCCACTACTTGCTCAAATTCTTATCTACTTAGTGGTTTGACACAGGCCTGTAGTGCCTGGTTGGTTTTCACATACTTCTTTCGCCTCATCATGTCTGCCTCCACCTGGGATTCTGGGTCTGACCTAGCTGTTTCACGTCTGTCTTCTGTCTGGCCTCACTCTTCTAACTCAGAATAGTTGCATGCATCATCTTTTGTCCTCTCAGGCACCCACAGCTGTGCATCACTAAACTCCAGTTTTGTGCACCTGTTGATTAGCTCAATAAACAAATAATAAGACAGTATCAGGGAATAAGAATAAAAGAATTCAACTGAACATGTTGCATTTCTAGAAACAACATACAGTTTGAGAGTGATGACATAAAATATAGGCCATCACAATTCCCAATGAGAGCTCTAAAAAGCTTCAGCAGGGCCAGTGCAATAGCACAGTGGGTAGGGCATTTGCCTTGAATGCAGCTGACCCAGGTTCGATCCCCGGCATCCCATATGGTCCCTCGAGAGCACCGCCAGGAGTAATTCCTTAGTGTAGAGCCAGGAGTAACTCCTGAGCATTGCGGGTGTGACCCAAAAAGAAAACAAAGCTTTAGTAGGAAACTTCGGAAAGCACGTAAGTGAACACATGGGGAAAGCTGCTACTAAGCAAAGGGAATGCATACAGTTCTTTAAAGTGTAAGGGAAATCTTAAGCATGAGAAAAGGAATAATAGTTCATTGAAATTACAGATCTCACATATGAAACTACCTAATTCCCTGGACAGATGGGAAGGTGAAAAATTCCTACAGTAGGTATAGACAATCACCGAATGAATTAAAATGGGAGAACAAAAGAAAAGAGAAAGGTGAGGGACAGAGGCACTAAAGAAGGCAGGGAGAGTGCAACAAGAGAGATCAACTACAAAAAAAGGAGCAAGATGAGCTAGAAAAGGGAGTAGTCCAGGGCAGAGACCAAGGGAAAAAAAGGAGCAAGCGGGGGTAGGAGGGGAGAGACAAACTAGTGATTGTTTTCATGTTGTGCAATATGCTATTCTGAATCATATCAGAGTGAAGAGGCAAATATATTTTTTTCTTAAAAATTAGAGACATAGATGATTGCCTGCTTTGCAAGTGCAAGGTTGGGAGCTCATTGCCAGAGTTTGTGCTGATCCTTGCAGCTATTCTATTTGTGCCTGGCAGATTTGATTCCTCAGCAGTTTTCGTCACACACCACAACCTGGTGCGTGTGGCACTGCAGCTGAAACAGGGGTCACCCCCAGCATGACTGTCAAATAAGACATTGAGCTCTGCAGCCACGATGCGACCCCCGGTGGGCATGGAGTGCAAGCACCACAACTGAGAGGCTTTTGATGTCCAGTGAGCAATTGCTCAACCGTGTGAGCCCCAGGTCACTGCAACACAAACATCAAACTTCCTAAAATCATTAATAATTCAGCAACAGAAATATGAGGGTAATAAAAACAAATACAAATACAATACAATTTTCTGCACATTAGAACAAGTTCCTTTTTTGTTTGTTTTTGTATCACATTCGGCGACTCTCAGGGGTTACTAGAACAAGTACTTAACACTTCAAATCAATTATTTCACTAAATATATTTGGGCATCTAATTAAGTAGAAAAGATGCTTCTTTTCTAAGACAATGGCGATGAACAAAGAGAAAAGTTCCTTTCCTTGAGGAATTTCATTGAAGACTCAAGAGGCAGGAAATAACCTTTCATGGGGCTTTCTGTGTGAGTAAAAAGAACATGTAACACTGGCTTTCCCTACATCTGGTTCCCTGCTTGTGACCAATGACAGTTCTTCACCCAGACACAAGACACACTGTGCTCTTCCTCCTTTAGAATCTGTTGTATCTCTTTTCAGTTTCATTCCCTGTAGGAAACACACAAGTCTTTAAAAGGCCAAATTATAGTTCATACCAAAAGTTCTGTCCTTTAAACCCTCTGTCCTCTAGTTAATGCCATGCAACAAGAGACTTGTAGCCTCAAGTAAAAGACTTATGTCAAAGAACTAATATGTAGGTTGGTAGAGCACCCTCCTAGCAGTGTAAGACAAGGAGTTTCATTGTGTTGTTGCCCCATGTTGCAAGTGTAATACCAGAACTGCTGAGGTGATTCCTGATACCACAGAAAGTGTGTGACCTTTGGATATCATGGTAAGAACAACTATATAAACCAAAAGTGTGAGAAAGTGGGGAAAAACATAGGAGGTCACTTTTTATTAACAATGTTTAATTTCTATGGTCATTTCAACATCCAATAAAAAATTTAAAAACTTATGAGTTAATATCATTCACCACATCAGAGAAAAACTTGGTAGCATTTATGTATAATTTATAGATAACACTACAATTTCACTGAATTTTGGTTAATAAGTAGTTTTTTAGGTTGTTCATCTATAAAACGACCTAAAACCTGAGCTGCACAGGAGAAAGAGAGTGGCATGGAATGCCTTCAAAAATATCAAAGAAATAGCTAAAAAGACAAAGAACCTCTGGCTCCGGGCACATCTCTTCAACTCCACCATTCTCCTTGCATTAACATATGCCTCAGAGACCTGCGCTCTATGAAAGCAGGATGAGAATGCTATCCGGGTCTCCCAGAGAGGAATCGAAAGAGCTATGCTTGGAATATCACACCTCACTCAAGTGAAAGAAGGAATCCGGAGTTCCGACCTCTGTCACTGTTCCAGAGTCAGGGATGCTGTCTCATTTGCCAAGTCATCAAAGATCAGATGGGCTGGACATGTAATGCGTTTGGAGATGACTGCTGAACTAGAGTCATTACCGACTGGATCCCACTGGATGTGATCCCAAAGATCACATGGCCGCCCACCTACGACATGGTCAGACTTCTTCGTCAAGACCCTGAACTAACGGTTTGAGGCTTTTCGTATTCCTGAGGCAACCAGATGCCATTGGGCTACACTGGCACATGATAGGGTCAAATGGAAATGTTGCTGGCGCCCACTCGAGCAAATTGATGGATGACAGGATGTCAAATAATCAAGTCAAGTGATCAAGTAGTTTTTACATCTCTTCTTCCCATCCTATTAATATACTTGGGGATTAGTATATTATATATCTTCTACAATGAGTGGTGCTGCTGAAACAAGCATAGAAGATTCTTCAAACATATACAGTGATGTAAATCCATGAATGAAAAGAAAAGTTGCTGATGAGAAAACTGAATAATAGAATCTCTTCTATTTCCAGTGACAGTCTCACTTAGGCAGTCTGGTATAATCAAATACAGTGTATGATGCCAAGACAGAATACTGTAAGAGCAACAAGAAATATGAGTGTTTGTTTCTTTTTCTCTTCTGCAGTACACCTGTGGGGCTTGTGATCTAGTCCTGTACTAGTACTCTCAGAAATGCTCAGAAGAACTTACAGCGGTGGGGGGCTGAATCCTGAATACAATATGTGCTCTAGCGCTTGGAGTCATCTTCCTATCCCTGAGATATGAATACTATTAACAGCATAATTCCTGATAGCAAAAGGATATTTAATGATCCATCTAACAGATACTGAATACGGTAAGTTATGGAATATTTATACAATGACTTGAATTCTATTCAGCAACAAAAACAAATAAAACATTGGTCTAAACAGCATAAGGATATATCATCACTGTATCACTGTCTTCCCGTTCATCATTGATTTGCTCGAGCGGACACCAGTAACATCTCCATATATCCTGTCTCATGCTAGTAGAGCCCATGGCATATGCTTGCTGCAGGAACATAAGGAGCCTCAAACCATTAATCAGGTCATGGGAATGAGGTCTATAATTGTTACTGGTATTTGGCATATCAAATACGACATGGGTAGCTTGCCAGGCTCTGCCATGTAGGTGGCATACTCTTTTGTCACCACTGATCCAGCATTTATTGATGAACTGCATGGCTGCAAGTGGCGCGTGAGCCAGGCTGTGATCAGCTCTTCTGTTGAGTGGAGTTCTGATGAGAGGGGAGTCGGATGTGGAAAATGGCGGCCCTGTCACAGATAGGACTACTTTGGTGTATATAAGGGGACTGACTTGAGGCCCCTGCTCCTTTTCCTGCTCCTTCTTTTCAGTAGGACTCTTGGGTGAGATCCTCTCTCTTTGGTGGGAGACTTAGTCTCTCTTGTATGGTCTAAGTTCTGACCAGAGCTAGAGTTCTTTCATTATATTGGATTGCTGTGGAAGAGCTTTTGTTCTATATATAGGATATATCATATAAACATAATTTTAAATACAAGAATCTAAGCCATAAAGGAAATACACATATTGTGGAATTACATTTACAATAAGATCTTTTTGCTTTTGTTTTCAGGTCTCAGACAGCAGTGGTCAGGAGTTATTCCTGGCTCTATAATCAGGAATCAGTTCTGGCTGGCCTGGTGGACCATATGGGATGCTGGGGCTGAATCCAGGTCAGTCACAAGCAAATGCTCTACTTAATGTACTATCTATATAGCCCTATATGATTCAAAAAGTCAGGTGAATCAAATTGCTTTAAGGATAACTGTTTTGTAGTAAATTAAAGAAAACCATAAAAGTCATTATATAGGCTCCGATTTAGGAATGCGGTACTCATCAGAAGGTTCTGTATATTGTTTTCTAGGTCTATTGATGGTCTTTCATGTCTTGACCTGACTGGTGATTACGTGGTGATTACTTTCACTGTATCACTCTCTGTCTTCCCATTGTTCATCGATTTGCTCGAGTGGGCACTAGCAACATCTCCATTAGTCCTGTCACAAGCAAGTGCAACCCAAGGGCATCTGCTTGCTACAGGGACAGGAGGAGCCCGAAACCATTCTTCAGGTTATGGAACTGAGGTCCATAATAGTTACTAGTCTTTGTCATAAAAAGTAAATAAACCACGGTAGCTTGCCAGGCTTTACCGTGTAGGTGGTATAGTCTCAGTAGAAGGCTCTCAACTCGAGCATTTACTGATAAAACTTAAAGGGGGAAGATCAGGTTTTCTCTTGGATGGAGCTCTTAGGAACTATGGCGTCTGGATGTTGAGAATGACTAACTGCATGATGTGTGGTTTGTTCTGGCTTCTTGCTAGGTTTACTGGTATCAGTTAAAACATGTCTATAACTGTTTACTATGTATAAATGTAAAAGAAATTGGGAAGAACCTTATGCAAAATTCAGTATCCTATAAAAATATCCCACGGCCGCTTTGCAGCCACGTGCCAAGGGACATGTGGGTCTGGCATGGGTGGGTCTCTCTCTTCCGGGTAACTGGCATGGAGGCAGAGGTAAGGGAAGGGCCCAAAACTCCACTCTGAGTCGGCCGAACTCAGGGTGATTACTTTATAAAAATTACTTTATAAAAATTATTTGAACAGCATATTTCTCCCAGAACTATCTATTTGTTCTTCAAGGTTCCTTGGAATTCTCTTTTTTCCCTTACAGATGATTTAAAATATTTCTAACAACCTATTAATTCTAAGTGATTAAGACTGAATTAAATAATTTCCCCAGACCACACATATATCTATTGGACTTATTTACATTTTGGAGAAGCATGCCAATGCTCTAATAAAAGTATATGCCTGTGGACCTGGAAATAGAGAGGGAAAAATGCTGAGAGCTTCTACTGTCAGCTCAGTTGTTGCCAGTAGCCTGTCTGTGAATTCACTGAACTCTATATATGAGGTGCTGTCATGTGGGAAATCTCAGCATTATCTTTATTTCAACTATAACCTCTTTGTTAGTGACTCTGGTTTACTGGAGGGAGTCTTTTGAATGGCAATTTCAAACCTTAAATTCAATTTAATTCAGTATCTTGTCATTTCCTATCCCAAAGGTGCTTCTCCTCCTTTTCAACACCATATCAGCTAATGACCCAAGTATCCATTCCCATCTATCATCTGTCTCTGTGCACAGTATGCATTTAGTGGAAAATATATTTTTCCTGTCTTCTTAAATATTTCTAAAATCTATGCCTTTCTCTCTATCATTATATCATTATAGCTTTTAAAAACACCATTTAGAGTGACAAATATATATAAACATGCACACACACATGGGTTTCTGGTATTCATTATTACAGATTTTGCATGTATATATGAAACATTGTAATTGTCACATGTTGGAGAACACTGGTTTCCCCTAACAAAATTGGGGAGAGGACAGGATCCCCTTTTACCCCAGGGGATCGGTGGCTGGCAGATAAAGACTCGAGAATCCAGTGAAGTTTCAAAACCTTTTACTTACACAGATTCTGGTGATACAATCCAAACACAGAAAAACCCCAAACTCTAAGTTCCTAGCTGGGCCTAAGGCCATGTGGGTTTTGGGTTCTCAGCAAGATGACCACTACCAAATGCTTAAGCCCAAGTGGGTAGAGAGCAGAGAGAGAGAGCAGAGGCAGAGATCTAACAGAAAAAGAGTGAAGAGGAAAAGAGCTACTACTTTCATATCTCTTTATCCCTGACTCAGTCCACATCAAAGGATCATAGTCAAGGCCAATTACTTCAGGTTTGCTTCCCCTAGGAGCTAACCTGGTCCCATTGAAATTTTAATATTGTCCAAGCCAAGGTCTGCCTTTGAAGTTTCCCTGCAGGCCCTATGCAGAAATGGGGAAAGGACATCTAAGATGAACTGTATCTCAGAATTAATAAAGAAAGGCATGTATCTGTACCATAGATGTTCTACAGCTAGGTATATATTTCTCCAAGCCCCATGAGATCCCTGTCCTTATTATATTCAGGATTGTTTGGGGTACTGATCTTTAGAATTGGAGAGCCACACTCGCTTGCCAGAAGGCAAACAGCATTTTTCTCTGATCTAATTATGGCTATATTATATTTAAAATAGGGTCCAATAGCAGCCAGATAAATATTCGTAAGATTTTTTTTCAGTCCCACAAAGATTGTGGGAACATGAGGAAAATATTTATAACTGCTAACATAGAATGCATGGTAAGATAATCTGCTATGTAGATTCACAGATCCAAACTGTTTTCCTGTCCTCTATCTACAAAGTGTCTGCAGGAGATAGCTCCAGGCAAGATGCTGAGGCTCTGGGAAGCCGTGTACTCCCATAGCCACCATTTGTCTAGTTTTCATTCAACATGCACTAATTGACCCCAATATCCAATCTGTCCTTTCTTACTTCCTTCCCTTGTGATTGTCACTAAATATTTAGTTTATTATCACTTGCCTGAACTGTTTCAGTCTCTTCGCACACAGTCTCTAGTCTTATTTTGGCCCATAATTTGTCCTCAGAGGTTATCACCAGGTGGCTCAGTTTAAAATGCATCACAAATACTTTCTCAAAGAAAGTAAGCATAGAATTGCTATATGGTCCAGTGATACCACTCATTGGTATCTAATTTCAAAATGCAAACAAGCATTCATCAGAAAGAACAGATGCACACCTTTGTTCACGGCAGTGCTTATTATAAGAGCCAAGATAAGGAAAGAACTCACATGTCCAACTTTGGGTGAAAGTGTCAAGATGTTATATTATATATACACAAGCAATCATTATGTAGCCATAAGAAAGGAAAAAGCCACACGATATTCCACTACATGTAGTGGAACTTAGAGAATATCACACTAAGAGAAGTCAATCAGAAGGGAAGCTATAGGTCAGAACGAGCTCTCTCATATGTGGAATTTAAGCAAGCCAATATGCAATACATACTTAGAGAGAGAGATTGAGAGAGAGCACCTACCATGGAGGTAGGTGGGGTGGGGTGGGGAAGGGAAACTGGAGACATTAACGGTGGGAAATGTACGCTGGTGGAGGGATGGGTGCTGCAACATTGTATGACTGAAACTCAATTTTGAGCAGCTTTGTAATTGTCAGTACCCATTCTGTATTTTTTTTTGCTTTTTTTTGGGGGATGTCACACCTGGCATTGCTCAGGGGTTTCTCTTGGCTCTGCACTCAGGAATTACTCCCGGTGGTGCTCGGGGACCATCTGGGATGCCGGAGATTGAATCCGGGCAGGCATGGGCCGGCCGCGTGCAAGGCAAACACCCTACCCACTGGGCTATCTCTCCGGCCCCACCATTCTGTATTTTTAAAAAACTCTTAGAAAAATAAAAATAGAGGTAAACTTCTTCAACTTGAAACAAATTAAAAAAATTAAAATAAAGCTAGCAAATAATTCTGGAATAGCCTCCGTCACTATTTCAGAAGCAGGGACGCTGTCTTGTTTGCCAAGAGATTTTTCTCATAGAAAATCAGATGGGCTAGACATGTAATGCGATTTGGAGATGACCGCTGGACTGGAGCTGTTACTGACTGGATCCCACGGGATGTCAGAAGATCACGTGGCCACTCACCTACAAGATGGTCAGACTTCCTTGTCAAGACCCTGAAGGAGCGATTTGAGGCTCTTCATATTCCTGAACCACAAGCGGCTGCATGGTGCATCAATAAATGCTGGATTTTGAGGTGACTACATGAGTATGCTACCCGCACTGCAGAGCCTGGCAAGCTACCCGTGTTGTATTTGATATTCCAGATATCAGTAACAATTATAGACCTCATTCCCATGACCTGATGGAATGGTTTGAGGCTCTTTATGTTCCTGGAGCAAGCAGGTGCCCTTGGGCTCTATTTGCATGAGACAGGTCATATGGAGATGTTACTGGTGCCCGCTCGAGCAAATCGATGATGAACGGGAAGACAGTGATACATATTCCTGAATCAACCAGATGCCGTTGGGCTACATTGGCATGTGATAGGGTCCAATAGAAACGTTACTGGTGCCAGCTTGAGCAAATCGATGAGCAACGGGATTCAAGTGATCAAGTGAAGCAAATAAGGGAGCATCGAACGGCTAAAGCCAATAAAACTAGAGAGCTGGTCCATGAAGTTGAGATGTAGGAAGTGAGGGTGGAGGGTGGTGAGTAAGCAAAGGGATGGACCTTTGTTACCTTGTTGGAGGACATGGCCATTTGGGGTATGGTTGTGTTGCTGAAAATAGGCACGAAACCATTATTACTGTACTGTAAACCACAGCACTGCAAAAAAGAAATTTTTTAGAAAAGAAAACTCTTTCAAAAATGTACAAATGGGGCGGAGCAATAGCCCAGCGGGTAGGGCGTTTGCCTTGCAGGCGGCCAGCCCATGCCGGCCCGGCTTCGATCCCGGCATCCCATATGGTCCCCCGAGCACCTTCAGGAGTGATTACTGAGTGCAGAGCCAGGAGAAACCCCTGAGCATCGCTGGGTGTGACCCAAAAAGCAGAAAAAAAATGTACAAGCAAATCATCTTTCTTGCAGACTTCTTAACTGGGATCTAAGGTGTCCTGACCTACTCCAATCCATCTCTCCAGATTCTTTTTTGACTATGGTCATCAATTATTATTCCACAGCCTACTCTCCTCCTTTGCCTGGCTCACTCCTGTCACGTGTCAGAACTGGTGTGGCTCGAATGCCTCAGACTTTCCCAAGTGCTCTGCTCTGCATTTGCACAGCACCCTGTTATCTATGCCTCAAAGTTCAGTGAAGTATTTCAGAGTAACCTCTTTACCACCTAGACTTGCCTCTTTTTTTTTTTTTTTAATATTTTATTATACCACCGTGAGATATACAATTACAACATTGTTCATGTTTGGAGGTTTCGGTCACATAGTGTTCCAGCACCCGCCCTCCACCAGTGCCCATTTCCCACCACCAATGTCCCTGATTCCCTCCCCCTCCCATAGCCTGCCTAAATGGCAGGGTTTTTTTTTATCTCTTTTCTCTCTCCCTCTCTCTCTTTTCCTTCTCTTACACATTGTGGGTTGCACTACATACACTTAGAGGCCATCATGTGCATTTTTTTGCCTGTATTTAATGCTCAGTTCTAGGTTGGTATTAGCCCGTTCGACATTTATTCACATATGTTCCCTTCTGTCTGACCTAACCTCTTTTTTTTTTTTTTTTTTTTTTAATTTTATTATTTTCCCCCCCAAATATCATTACACCATTTTAGACATACAATTGAAAGATGCTCATGTAGAGTTTTGGATCCACAGTGTTCCAACACCCATCCCTCCACCCAAACCCATCTACCATCACCAATGTCCCCACCTCCCTCCCCCTCCCGCACCCCAACCACCCGGCAGATTCTGTATGTCATTTCCTTCGTCTCTATATCTCCTTCCCGACAAACTTTCCTGCTCTTCGTGGAATACAGTGCATTAAATGACATTACTGTTTCACTATTTTAGTGGACTCGCGCAAGCGGCCGCGATCTGGGCTTCGAACTGGTCTTGCTCAGTTGATCTGTTCGTGGGTCAGTTTCTCAGCGTCCGGACAGCGAAGATGGTGGCTAGTGTGATGGGCGAGTTTCATCTGGCTGCTTCCGGGACCCCTCAGAGGCGATGGGCCAACACCCAAAACCCATCTGCCCTCCTTGGGATCCCATCGTCAGCTGGGCTCGTAGACTTGCCTCTTTTTAAGGTCCTCAAAATCATACTGTCTGATGTGCTTATCTTGCCCCAATATTAAGTACATTCCTGTTGTTGCACTTAAGGGCAAAAGAAATATTCTTGAGCCATCCAGAGGCCGAGGTGCAGAAAGACACCCAAAACTGACAGCAGAATCCAAGAAATCTGCCAGCGAGCCTGCTGAAGTCAACTTGACGCCAGTAAGGAAACTGTCACCATTTATACTTTTGGTGTCTTGATTTGACTGAACCAGTGTTGGGGCATTTACACACACTCAGTCATTCATTGATCATTTATTAATAGGAATCTTATCAGCAATGAGTAAAGAACAAAAAAATGAAATGAGAAATAGAAGCACAAAGAAAATGAGATACAATGTGATGACTGTTACAAAATAGGCCTAAGAAAAAATTATGAACAAAAAATGACAGATTACTTTAACATCACCTCATGATCACAAAGTGTGCCAGAAATAGGTAAGAAGAGCCTATAGCTACTGAAATTATTTTGACTGAAACAACCAAAAGCCAAGCAAAAACTGATTTGCTTCATAAATGATAGAATGTCACAAATATGAAAGCTGTATTGTCCATGAAACTAACTAGAGAGCTAATTTTATTTAAAAGAAACAAAAAATCATGGGCTGGAGACAGCACAGTGGGTATGACGTTTGTCTTGCACATGGCTGACCAGGTTCCCAGTTTCCCCCTATGATTTCCCTGAGCACTGCCAGGAGAGTTTGTTTCTGAGTGCAAAGCCAGGAATAAGCCCTGAGGACCACTGTCCATCACCCTCCCTGGCCCCCAACCAAGCTCTAGAAATAATTTTTAATCATTCATTAGAAATAATTTTTAACCATTCGTTAGCTTTCCATGGTTTATCTGCCAAACAACAGAAGTCTGAAATGTCAGCAGAAATGACTGAACAAAGGTAAAAGGAAATACTTGCCCTGCAAGCGTATCCCTAGGATGCCCGGAATATGTATTTTTAAAACTTGATTGTCCTTGTGATGCACTAGAAAAGTCAGCAGAGTTAAAAATAAAAATCAATCTTGCTTCCATAAGCACTAACAATTTTTCCTCACTTAGTGATATTTTCCTAACTCATTCTTCAAGGTATGCTTATTTTCTCTGTGACACTTTCGGCTCTCATTTATTCCAAGAAAATTTTGAGCAGAAAGAATTTGATCTTCCCTTTGCTTTGGTGAAAACAGTGGCCTTCTTTGTAGAGATAAAGGTGATTCTCTTCAAAGGATTTTTTAAAGATGATTTTATTTGCTTCAATTGTCAGTCAGAATATATGCTCCTCCTTGATAAATATCATTACCCAAAAAACCCTTACACTCACATTTAAGCAAATTAAACCTAATTTGCTATCTTTATCTAAAGATACTCTTAGAGGTTCTTTTAATGCAAAAGTAAAGATCAGATAGAGTTACAAATTCACAAGGGCAAATAAGTGTGAATTCAGACAAGAATAAGCACAACTGAGATCAATAGAATAAGATAACATGCACAATGTGTGTGTTCATACTATAGTCTCTTATAATGATGGCAACATTTAATAGAATGATTTTATTTTTTCAAATGAAGATGAATATTGCTCCCAAAGTTTCACTGTAATTTCAACTTTATCTGATTTGGTCTCATGTGAAATTCATGAGCCTTGGCTATGCTGATACATTTTTTTGAGAGAGGTTTCTAACAGAGTGAACATCTGTACCATTCAAATAATTAGAATTTTCTGCAATTAAATCAAGGTAGAATGGAGATTAGAATAAATCCAATGAAAACTACAAAAAAAGACTAATCTTTTTGCAGATAATCTTACTCCTAATTTATTTCACTTAATTTTCTGGCACCACGCACCAAACACAGTAGAAAACCCAGTTGCTTTTCTATATACTGAGCTAGGCTGATAAGTAACCCATAACTTAAAATAAAACCAACGAAATCCAGGAGATTTTTCAGTTTGGAAGAGGAGAGGAATTAATTCTAGCTAATGCTATGAATACATGCTTCCTGTAGGAAGATAAATTCTAAATAGTTCCTAAATCATTATACTCTTTAGAGAAAGAGAAACAGCTAAATATGTTCTAGGTGTCACGTAGGTAAAGAGAGAGGTACTAAGTGGGGAAAAGACAGGACATACTGGTCTGATTTGCTCCCTGTTTAGTGGTCTTTCTCTTGAAATCTCAAATACCTCATAAGTTCTTCCTTTAGGATTCCTTCCACCTTCCCTCCCACTCTATACATACTTGCTTTCAGGGGGTATGTATATTATCTCATATATTATCTATATATGAGATATATCTCATGTATCTCTCATACATTATCTTCCACTCCTCTCCTAAACACTGTAATGTTGCTACATCAATTAGTTCATTTCAGAAATCCACACCCATCTTCCCATTTTGATCCCAATTAAGACAGTTTCTCTAATTATACATGTGATCTTAAAGGTTTCCTATGTGGTTTTATCTCATTGCTGTTTATTATTAGCATTTAAAAATGTTTATCATAACCCATATACAAAATTTGTTTGTCAGGCAGCCATCTTATTTACTGTAAAGCACTGCACTGAACACTTGAACAGGAAGGCTTAGTCGAATAAATGGTCAATACTCAGCAGTTTCTGTAGTTTTATATTAGATGAGATTTCAGTATACTTTTTCTTTGCTTTTTTGGATCACACCTGGTGATGCTCAGGCATTACTCCTGGCTCTGCGCTCAGGAATTACACCTGGGGTGCTCAGGGACCATATGGGATGCTGGGGATTGAACCTGGGTGGGTCATGTGCAAGCAAGCGCTCTCCCTGCTGAACTAACACTCCAGCCCCAGAATTTAAGTATTTAAGCGCAACATATTTGTTTAGATTCTTTCTATATGTTATATATAGGAATGAAGTCTAAAAAATACTTTAAAGGATTATAAACAAATTCAAATTCTGGGTAGATTTAGTTGTTTTCCCCTTGCTATTAAAAATAATTACCTTCATGGAAAACAAAATTTACAACTCAAAAAACTGTGTTCCTAATCTGAAAACAAAAAAGAAATTTAATTCACTTTTAGTTAGAGCTAGTCATGGAGAAATGGAAATATGAATGCATCATACGGTATGAAACATGAAATTCAGCTGAATGACAAAACGAAAGAATATACAATACTACTATAAAGGAGATAAATATACATCTGAAATGTTTCCAATTGACTTAAAAGAAAATCACATTACTACATCAATCTAAGAGCTCAGATTTAAAGAGAAACAATGACGGCTAGAGGCATTATGCGTATTCTAATTAATGCTCTCATCCCCACCATCCACACACACCCTCCACCCTCCCCAATTCACTCACTCTTTTACTTTACATTTTATTAACTACATGCTCTTGCTGATTTAAGCACTTTCCACAGTTCCCCACTAGTAGAACCACTCAAAATTTCCACTGGAAGCTAGGATAACTGCTATCCATGCTAGAAACGAGTCAGTGCTGAGGTGCTGAAGACTGAGGCAGAAAGGTAGGATTAGAAGCAGAGTAAAAAGTCTGAGCTGCCACTCACTGCTCTCTCCTGCTGTTTGACTGATGGACTTAAAGACATGAAATGGCCATAAGTCCATCCCTCATTCCTGTCTTAGCCAGAAGAACAAATCCACTGCCAATTTCTTCTTTCGGAGGTAGAGAAATGACACAGTCCATGTACATACTATTAATAGACTAATCAAAACACATACTTATGTCCAGACATTACTGCTGGAAAAAAGTAGTTTAAATTAGGTACATTAAGATAGCAATCTTATTGTATTTCTTAATAACATAAATAAAACCATACCTTCCTTCAATTTATGTAAAATATATTTTGTTTTTAAAAGCACAATGAAAGATTTTTAAAAGTCTCAAATAAAATATACTGAGTCCAGAGTAAGAGTACAGAGAAGAGGGCTCTTGCCTCGCATGTGGCTGGCCTAGGTCCAATTCTTGGCACTGCATATGATTCCCTGAGTCCTGCCAGGATTAATTCCTAGGTACAGAGTACAGAGCCAGGCATAAACCCTGAGCACCACTAGTGTGCTCTCTCTCTCTCCCTCTCCCTCTCTCCCTTTCCCTCTCCAACTCCCTCTCCCGCTCACACATAAGCACAAAGAAAAATAAAAAAAATTCTTTATCCACAAAGTATTGCCTTAAGAGAATACTCTTCAATATATATGCATATATACATATATATATATTTTTGTAAAGGTGATGAATGTATATTGATAAGTGATAAGCCTACCACATTTCAAAATGAATCTGACACTCCAAAATATATATATATATATATATATTTATATATATATATATATTTAATATATATATATTTATATATATATATTTAATAATACTCAGCTTCATTCCTTCTGATTTTTTTGTTTCATTTTATTGCTGAGTGTATGCAGAAAATTATTTTTAAAAACATCCACTTAGACCCCTGTACCTGAACGGAGTACTTGAGCAGAAGGATCATTGTTCAAATTCACATACTTCCTCCTGTGTCTCTAAGGCAGGGGGTGCTTTTATTGCAATAAGCAGGATGCATTAAAATGAAGAAGTTTGGGGATGACAAATTACATATATGTAGGGCAGGTGAAAATATGGCTAATAGGCATAATGGCTAGTGACCAAAAAGAAATAAAAAGGAAAACCTGAGGCAGAAAAGAGAAACTAAAGTAGTAAAAGTAAAGGTTGGTAAAGGGATGAAAGTCTATTTTCTCTTAATATTTTTGCTTAGAACATCTGTATTAAATACTTATAAGCTGTTATTTATTTTTAGCATGAGAAGGACACCAATCAAAATCTTTCACAGACAGCTCTTAACTACTTCTGTTAGCTCACTCCTTTTCCGTAGAGGTTAACAAAAAGCCCAGGTGTCTTAAGACAACCAGGTTCTACTGCGTATGGCTAAACACCTCACCTCCACTCCAAGTGTATGACATCATCCCTCCCCCTCAGAAACCAAAGAAGAAATGGTTGCATGCATACTTGGACTTTGCTCAGTTCACTACTTCTTATAAAAACATAAATGCTGATAGTATTATTTGCAATAGAAATGGGATAAAAATGGACAGTTAATTGAATAAAATCTTTCCAATGGTTTCTGTATTACAGGTATAGACTGCCAGTCCCTGCTACAACTGCTTGCTGTAGGTTTCTACCCTATCATTCAGCAAACATCCCTTTCATTACTGTAGATGACTTCTGCCTTTCTCAAACATAATGTGCTGATTTCATGACACTAAGCATCAGTTTTTGTTGAGGAATGATCCGCCCTCATATTTCATTAAAACTACCTACTTGTGATCCAGGCTATTTTTCAAATGCTACCTAATAGTTATCACTAACTACTGCTCCAAAATTATCAGCCTCCTGATTTTTTGCATTTTAAAATATTTTAATTTCCTCTCCCCATTTTTTATGGGACTTTTAGATTTTTGTTGTTGCTCTGGATCTGTGTGAATAGCTTATTAATTTTGGATTTGGCTTTGTCCATTTTTCTTTGCCACACAGAAATTTTTTAATTTTGATGTAATCTCATTTACTGGATGAGACCTTTCTCCCTGCATTATCATATGCCTCAGAGACCTGGGACCTATGAAAGCAGGATGAGAACACTACTCGGGTCTCCCAAAGAGGAATCGAAAAGAGCTATGTTTGGAATATCATGCTTCACTCAAGTGAGAGAAGGAATCCGGAGTTCTGACTTCCATCGACGATCAAGAGTCAGGGGCGCTTTCTCATTTGCCAAGACATCAAAAATCAGACTGGCTGGACATGTAAAGTGATTTGGAGATGACTGCTGGACTGAATGGATCCCATGGGATGTCAAAAGATCACATGAAGGCTTACGTGCAAGATGGTCAGACTTCTTTGTCAAGACTCTGAATGAACGGTTTGAGGCTCTTTGTATTCCTTAAGCAAGCAGATGCCATTGGGCTACACTGGCACGTGATAGGGTCAAATGGAAACATTACTGGCACCTGCTCCAACAAATCTACGAATAATGGGATGTCAAGTGATCAAGTGATCTAATAGTCTCATTTGTTCTGTTTTTATTGTTTCCTTTGCCAATGGCATCAGATCATTGAAGATGCCTTTGAGGTCTAGATCTTGGGGCATTCTGACCATATTTTTCTCAACATCCGTATAGATTAAAGTCTGGTATTAAGAACTTTCTTGCACTTTGAGTTGACGTTTGAGTAAGGTATGACATAAGGATCCAGTTTCAATTTTTGCATGGAGTTACCTAATTCTCCCAACACCATCTGTTGAAGAGGTTGTCTTTTCCTCTCATGCTCTCAGCTCCTTTGTAAAACAACTAGCTGACCACATATATATATATATATATATATATGTATGTATATATATACATATATATATATATGTATATATATACATACATATATATATATATATATATATATGGGTATTGGTATCCTATTCTGACCCAGTGGTCAGATTTTCTTTATTCCAGCACCAAGCTATTTTGATTATTATGGCTTTATAGCATAGATTCAAGTAAGGTAGTAGGACGCCTACCAGGCTTTTGTTTTTCAGTATGTTTTTGGCTATGTGGGGGTCTCTTATGATTCACACAAGCTTTGTAATTCACTGTTCTAGTTCTTGAAGAATGTTGTCTGAATTTGAATAAGGACATATTAATTTTTTAAATGATTTTCTCCTTTTACCATTTCTTTAGAAATAGAAAATTAATAAATAGCCAGTGAATGAATGAATGGTGGTATAGGATTAAGCAAGTAGAGACCATTTAATACTTTACAACAAAGCTTAATTTGCTTTTGGTGCATTAATAACTGTTCAGTAAGATAATCTAACACAGTTTAAAAATTATTCATTTAGAAAGAAGTCATTTGTTGCAGGACACCTAAAAGCCTAGGCCTTTGCATCTGCCCTGGATTGCCTCCTGCAGGTCACTTCATAGATAGGGGGTAGTCTGAATGTGGCAGTCTTATCTGACCATGTATTCTGTACTAGCTGGTATAAATATTCTCCCATGCTACCACAATCATCGTGGGACTAGCTAGATCTTACCAGCATATTTGCCTGGCCACGTAGGATCCCTAAGTAATTAGACCAGAGAGAAATGCTGTTTGCCTCCAAGCAAACAAGCATGGCTCCCTGATATACTCAAAGGCAACTAAAATACAAAACTACCGTGAAGTAGAAGAGACTTGTGAAGGTTTGGAGAGATATTTAACTGGCATTAGTATTAGTCTTTGGTACAGAGACATGCCATCTCAGAAACCCCTTCTCTACCTTAGGGTTTTCCAGGAAGATCTTAGCTCAAGACATTAGCATATAAAAGGGCCTAGGTGAGGTGCTGAGAGAGATTACCTAAGGGCATTTGACCCTCCCTGCTTTCCATAACAGTGGAAGGGAGGTCTGAGTTGCAGGGGTATAATACTAGCCTGCTTCCTCTCTTTTGCGGGCTCTTTTTGGGCTCCCTCTTTGTGAGCTTGCACCCTTCTTGGGAGTCTTGTCTTTGTCTCCTCTTTACAGGGCCTTTACACATGGTGGCCGCCATCTTGGCCTACACGTGGCTGGGGTTCTAGCTGGGAATTCTAAGCACCGGGCTTTTCCTTTTGCTGATTTGTATGCCTGAACCTGTGATAAAACCCTGAACCCCTTTTAAAACTGCATCAGATTCCTGAGTTTTCATCCATTCCTCACCGGCTTCGGAGGTAGAAGGGAATTTGCTTCCCGGCACTGTTGGGGACCCTGGTGCAGCTCCCGACAGTCATTGATTTATACCTTGGTCTCACTACTCTTTATGGTACATTTTAAAGTGGAAATGACAATATGTAACTGACTAGCTTATTAAATAACTCACTTAAGTCATCCAAATATTGTGTGTAGTTCCATTTTAGTAAAAATGTTATTCAATGCGTTGGTTAATACAACTATAAAGATAGTAAATACAACTATCTTTCTAGTAAATAATTTCTAACCATTTGTTGCCATTTGGGAAAATTCTTACTAGAGTCAATGTACTGTCTCTGCACCTATAGGTCCTTACCCTGGATTTTGTAGTTTACTGCTCTTTTGTAGTGATGGACCCACACACAAATGAGAAAATGACATGGGTGTAGCAAATGAGGGCCTCTTTAAGTCCTCTGCTAGAGCTCTTGATGTATGGGTAATGGGCTGCAAGGATATTTTCTTCTTTATGTAGATACACTGACATCTTTATACAAATATAAAGCAACCCTGCCTAAAAACACTATTCTGAAACCTTTTATACCCCTGGATAAAGCTGTATTTGAAGCAGAAACACATCCTGGATATCTCTCTTATAAAAGCTAACACACAGTTTTGTGTATTAGAGTATGACTTTGGTTTCTGAAGCTTGCATCTAAAAAACAATTTCTAACAAAATAATTATTATTTGTCTATTGTTTGTAAAGCTAAGAGTGGAAAGGCTCTTTATTAAGATCAAATTTGTGGGAAGAGGGGAACAGAACAAGATCCAGAATGAAATGGTTCTCATTTAAAATATAAAAGATTATAAGACCATGTAGAACTAATGGCAACTCAGGATTATTTTTATTTCTTTGGGGTTTTGGGCCACAGCTGGTGATTCTCAAGGGATATTCCTGCATCTGCAGTCAGGACTTACTTCTGGGGGTGATCAAGGGATCAACTGAGATGCTGGGAATTGAACCTGGGTGGGCTATGTGCATGGCAAATGCTCTACTTGCTATACTAATGCTCCACTCCTCTCGGGAATATTTTTAAAGATGGGCCAAAAGAAATTCAACATGTACCTATGATTTTGAAATCTAAGAAATTGTACATGAGAAGTTTCAGAATATTTATGGTTTCTAAGTAACAGAAAATGTTAGGAAAACATTTACCACCTTTATTTCAGAACTAAGCTGGAAGGTAAAGCAATTATTTGGAAGTAAGAGGAAGAAAATAGTTCCTGTATATAGAAAGTCTAATATGTAACAAATAGATACAATAGATAACTCCTAACAGGAGTACTTAAGTTATATTAGGTTTTAGATCTCTAAGTATGCTTTCTCTAGGAGAGAACGATGAAAAGTTCTCATTCTTTAGGAGACTGAATAAATTCAACACACTTACTCTTTTGCAAGAATAACAAATTTTGATCTTATCATGTATCTTATAAAATTCTTGTATGACAAATCATGTATCTTATAAAAATTCACAGGAATGTGAATACTAAGTCACATTCCTTTTTTTTTACATGTTATTCCTAAAAAATGCAAAAGACATTTAATTGGGACTTTGTATGCAAAGTACTTTGATAAACACAACAGGAAACATTGAGATACCCTATCACAAGTTCAAAATAAGTAACAAATTTGTAAGATAGTTGTCATCAAGGAGACAAGCTGAAATCTATGAACACCTGCAGTAAAGATAGAGACAGGAAGAGAAACATATACTCACTTCATTCAAAGCACTGGATCTGGAATCAGGAATGGAAGAGAACCTCCTGGAAGGCTTATCGTTTCAGAACTCACTTACAATATTAATGTTGCTGGGGAAAGAATCATACCCTGGGAACTAATTCCTGATCTAGGGGACTGTTTTACAATTCCTACTATCCATTAAACTATAAAACGGATTTCCCAAAAATCTCATGTTCATACCATATCCAAGTCCAAAACATTCAAGAAAACTGATGTATGACACTAAACTAGAGTTGGCCACAAAATCTCACACCTAGTATCACTGTCTTCCCTTTCATCAGCAATTTGCTCAAGCGGGCACCAGTAACATCTCCATATGTCCTGTAGACACCTACTACACACCTAGTAGTAACTTTATAAAATGTTGAAGTCTGAAAGCGGGTGTCAAATGAAGGTGGAAAATCCTGGAGCAATAAAGCACCTGTATGATTAGAAACCAGGAAGGATAGCATGGCATGATGGAAACAGGCTCAATCAGCAGCATTTCCTAGAGACAAGGACGTTTATCAGACATTTTCATTAGGATGCAAGTGCAATAGCCTAGACTTATTTTCTCAAAGAGAGCATGAAGGAAGTATTTTCCAGGCCCACAGAGTCTACACTAGTGCTTTGATTTTTATTTCAAACATAACCCTTAAATATATTATGCTATGAAACATCTTTGTGAAGATAGCACTCTGGAAAGATTACAAACGATTGGATTTACATTGCTGATGCTTCTTTTTTTTTTAGAGGGTGGGCAGAAACCAAAGTCAGGATCTTCTATCTGTAGGGCATTTCTTTCGCCACTGAGCTTCACCCTCCTCCTGCATTTAAGCTTCTTGCATCTATATTTCTTAGCCAGTGGACCCAGAGATTTTTAATTCTGGAGTTCAAGTTTAATGTTTTTAGGGCTGGGGAGGTGGCTTATCAGTAAAGGGAATGCCTTGAAACAAGAGGTCCATGTGAGGTCCTGAGTTCCATCTCTAGCACTACAAAACACAAACAGCAAAACACAAGTCCCTAAATTAAAGATTAACATTTTATTTGCCTTCTGAAAGTAGTCAGTCAATATTCATTTGAAAAACAAGGCAGTGAAATTGCAAAACTTCATAGACATTTTGGTAAGGGTCATCAAGATATCAAGTTGCAACAATTTTGGAGGATGAGGGTTGGGTCACACTCAGCAGAGCACATGGGGATCACTACCTAAGGTGTCAGGGATTAAAAAAAGGGTCAGCTATGTGCAAGGCAAGTGGCTTAACACCTGTATTATCTTGTGGCATACCCTAGAAGTGTATTTTATTTATTTAGTTTTTATTTTTTGCTTTTTTTTGGGACAGACCCGCGACGCTCAGGGGTTACTCCTGGCTCTGAACTCAGGAATTACTCCTGGCACTGCATGAGGGACCATATAGGATGCCAGGGATAGAACCCTGGTTGGCTGCATGCAAGGCAAGCGCCCCTACTCGCTAGACTATCACCTGGCCCCTAGAAGTGTATTTTAGAAGGAAAAGTATATTATTAGTAGTAACAAAAACCTCTGAATCGAGGGCCCTCACAACTGCTGGATAATCCCTGGCAAAATAGGGTCCAAGTAGGATCATATCTACTGCTAGCTCAGTTTTCTGAGAAGTACCACTGAGAAATCTTGGGAGGAGAGCAAAGAAAGCCTCTTCAACAAATGATGCTGGGAAAACTGGGCAGCTACATGTAAAAATGAACTTAGACCTCCTTCTAATGCCATGCACAAAAGTCAGATCAAAATGGATTCTAGATCTCAACATCAGACATGAATCTATAAGGTACATCAAAGAAAACATAGGAGAAACGCTCTACGACATCGAAACGAAAAGTATCTTTAAAGATGACACACCACTGACCAAGCAAATGGAAGCAAAGATAAACAAATGGGATTATATAAAACTAAAAAGCTTCTGCACCTCAAAAGAAATGGTGACCAAGATACAAAGACAATCCACAGAGTGGGAAAGGATATTCACCCAATACCCATCTGACAAGGGGTTAATATCCAGGATATATCAGGCACTGGTAGCACTCCACAAGAAAAACCGCCAACCCCATCAAAAAATGGGGAGAAGAAATGAACAGAAGCTTCCAAAAAGAAGAAATTGAATGGCCAAAAGGCATATGAAAAAATGTTCTTCATCTTTAATCATCAGGGAGATGCAAATCAAAACAACAATGAGGTACCATCTCACACCACAGAGACTGGCACACATCCAAAACAGCAAGAACAACCAGTGCTGGCGTGGATGTGGGGAAAAAAAGGGACTCTGATCCACTGTTGGTGGGAGTGCCGACTGGTCCAGCCCTTTTGGAAAACAATATGGGCATTCCTCCGAAAACTAGATATTGAGCTCCCATTTGATCCAGCAATAGCACTCCTGGGAATATACCCGAGAGACCGAAAAACACATAGCAGAAACACTATCTGTACTTCTTTATTCATCTCTGCGCTATTCACTATAGCTAGAATCTGGAAACAACCTAAATGCCCGAGAACAGAGGACTGGCTAAAGAAACTGTGGTTCATCTACACTATGGAATACTATGCGGCTGTCAGAAAAGATGACATTATGAAATTTACCTGCAAATGGAGGGACATGGAGACTATCATGCTGAGTGAAATTAGTCAGAAGGAAAAGGACAGATATAGAATGACTGCATTCATTAATACGACATAAATAGATACCAGTGTTTTACTAAATGTGGGAAATGGTAATGGCAGATTAAGACTCACCATTGAATATACACAAAGAGACTTAAGTGATAAACTCTAAATACCTGCAGGGCTAGCCACATGTGAAAATAAGAGGCAGAGAGATGCAGAGACAGAGAGAGAGAGACAGAGAGAGAAAGAGAGGAAACTGGGGTACCTGCTATTAAGGCAGCATGGGGGTGGGCAGGAGGGGGTGGGGTACATTGGTGGTGGAAATGGGGCACTGGTGGGGGATGGGTGCTGGTATACTATATTACCAAGAACCAATTATGATCACCTTTGTAATTGTATGTTTCACTGTGGTATAATAAAAAATTAAAAAAAAAACAAAAGATAAACAACACTACAATACTGAGATATTTGCAGATGAGAACTTCAGAAAATGATAAAATGATGGAATGAAGTAAAGGCCACTGGAACAAGGAGAGGCATGAGGGTGCAGGGATGTGGAGTAAGAGTTGGAAAAAAAGCCTACTCATAGGTCACAAGCACAAAAATCAACCTCTCTCAGGGCCAGGGAATTTAAATGATCTACCCAGTTTAAACATATCGGGAAATCAAATTTTACAAGCCACAGTATTATTTTGAAACTACTAAGGTTTAAGTTAAAACAAAACATATTTTAAAATAACTACCACCAACTCCTAATAATTTGGAGAGGTTGGTACTAGGATTCAACTTAGGACTTTACACATGCAGGAATTTGTACTCTGCCACTGACCCACAGCCATGACCTTTGTTAATGATTCTTAGCAATGATTTGTCAATAATAATTTATAAGAAGGGGAAAATGTTTGCTACTAATTTGTTAAAAATTCAAATTCTAAATTAATAAAAGTTTTCCCTTTTACTTATTGTCATTTATTTTGCCTGCCTTTATTACCATATTGGTAACATTATATTTAGAAGAGAAAAACAAACAGTAAAATGAAAATAGGTGATATTTTTCAAACAAATATTTTTAAACATTTTCATATTCAACAAGTCATTTTCTTATACAGGGTGCTGGGTTTTGAATGATATATGTAGGATCTTATATTTTAATAGTCCTTTGAGCTTCCTTTGGGAAACCACTATAAAACAAATTATATTATTTTCCTGGAAATAGTGCAATAAATATTTAAAGTCTGCTCTATATCTTATTCAGAATTTTAAACTTTAAGATGAGTATTTTCAAACAATTTTATTTTATTTGAAAAAATCATATATAATATGATATTTAAAACATTGATCCATTTGCAAAAGGACTTTATATAAAAATCAATATCACCCAATATAATGAGTAATAAAAATTCTATTCATGTGCTCCTTTAAAACACAAAGAAAATTATATGTTCAAATATTAAAATATACATACCTGAGCTTCTGGTTATACTGTTTGACCTTTTCCAGAGAGGCAGCATTTATTTGGGCTTGAAATTCTTCCACTGAGACATTGTCTCTATAATAATAACCTTCCATACTCTCCAGTGCTGTGTGAACAAGTAAATAGACTATTATAACTCACGTTCATCAATCTTTCTGATAGTCAGTAAATTTATGAAGGAGACCAAAAGTGACCAACATTTGATCCTCAGCACCATGTATTGTCCCCTTGCTCTCCCCCCAAAGAGTGATCCTTGAGCACAGATCCAGGAGTAAGTCCTGAACATCACTTGGTAAGGTCCCAAAACATACAAAACACAAAACAAAGAAAATAAACTGAAACAGAAATAAAGTCTACAATTTTTTCTTATCCTTTTTATTTTCTTATATTGTTTCCTTAGTTAGCATACATATAACCACAAACTTTTCTAATGTAATATTTCCATATCTGGTTGAATAAATATTCAATTTAATTCATTTTATAGCACATTACTAAAGGCCATATTTAAAATTCAACTTGAGTTTGCTAGTTTTACTAGTAATCTACTTAATAGTAATTAAAGCATTCAATGAATTAAAATTCAAGTAGTTAGGAAATAAAAAGAAGAAACAAAAAAGAAAAAAAATGCAACAATGACTACAAAGAAAAAAGTTTTTCTAAGAGTAAAAGAAACACACCTGCAACACCTGAGCCCTTGAGGGGTTGCAAGTGTGGCTGTGGCAACGGGTGCATCTGCCGGTGGCAAACAGGAAATAGACTTGCCTACACCCATGGCTCTGCCCCGTGGGCCCTGGATAGTTGATGGTCTGACATAGAAAATGACTTGGCCTCCTGGGATGAACCCAGAGCCACGGGAGAGCCTGGTAAGCTACCTGTGGTTTATTCGATACTCCAAAAATTGTAATAATAATGGACCTCATTCCCAATGAATGGAGATGTTACTGGTTCCTTCTCGAATAATTCGATGAACAACGGGAAGACAAATGACAAGTGACAAGAGTGAAAATAAAGATCATCTACATTTTCCTCAAAATACATTTTATGTTTTGCAGGAAAGCATGGAGGAGAAAATAAAATAGGTTAATACATTTTGATGAACTAACATCTTCTGATAGAACACAATCACTATCACTATCTTCCCGTTCATCATCTATTTGCTAGAGCGGGCACCAGTAATATCTCCATATGTCCTGTCTCATGCTAGTAGAACCCAAAGGCATCCGCTTGCTCCAGGAACATAAAGAGCCTCAAACCATTATATTAGGTCACGGGAATGACCTAATATAAATGTTACTGGTATTTGGCATATCAAATACAACACGAGCAGCTTGCCAGGATTGCTGTGTGGGTGGCATACTCTTGTAGTCACCTCTAAATAAAGCAATTATTGATGAACCGTGCAGCCGCTAGCTGCTGCACGAGCCAGGCTGTGATAGTCTTGGTCTGCTGGGTGGAGTTATGACGAGAGGGAAGTCTGGATGTGGAAAAACGCCCATGGAGTAGGGGGTGTCATCTGGCTTGTTGTGAGGCTCTGCTGGGGTGGCAGGCCAGGGATAGAACCTGCCATGCCTCCCAGGCACCTCATGAGAGGATGGGCACAGGGAGAGCAAGTAGCAGCTCTGCCCCATGTCTGAGAGTTTCTGGTTCAGCATACCTGGGCTGGATTGAAAAAAAACCTGCTGCAGGGTGGGTGTCGATGATCCAGGCTGTGATAGTCTGGTCTGCTGGGTGGAGTTGTAATGAGAGAGAAGTCCGTATGTGGAAAATGGCAGGTTCCGGATGTGGAAAATGGGAGGCATGATGGGTTCTAGCCCTGGCCTGCCACCCCAGCAGAGCCTCACAACAAGCCAGACGACCCCCCCACCCCACTCCATGGGGGCCGCTGTTTTCTACATCCGAACTTCTTTCTCACCACAACTCCACCCAGCAGACCAATCTATCAAAGCCCAGATCATCGACACCCACCCTGCAGAAGTTTTTTTTTCAATCCGGCCCAGGTATGCTGAACCAGAGACTCTCAGACATGGGGCAGAGCTGCGACTTGCTCTCCCTGTGCCCAGCTGCTCATGAGGCACCCGGGAGGCATGGCGGGTTCTAGCCCTGGCCTGCCACCCCAGCAGAGCCTCACAACAAGCCAGACAACCCCCCCCGACTCCATGGGGGCTGCCATTTTCCACATCCGGATTTCTGATAGAACAAAGATTATTTATTAGTTAAACAAGACATTACGCATGCACTATTACTAGTTTTCAGAAATGGCAAAGCCAAGTTTTGTCTGTTCCATATTGCCAGTCTGTGGAAAATATGTGTGACTTTTAAGAGAGGCGAGTTCCTGTGTTTCAATACTGACTCAATATTTAGGATATCTGAATTCTGGGAACATTTCCTCCTTCTTAAAAAAAACCCATTTAGCATTTGACAATAAATATCATAGAAACAAATGAAGGGGAAAATATAGGACTATTTTTTTTAAAGAACAAAACCTAAGAATTTTTCAAGAAGGAAAAAACTCAAATGAAGTTAATTAAAAAAAATAGCAATGTTAGTAGCAGACCAAGTCCTTTTTCTTAAGACAGAAAATGGAACACTACCTGGAGAATTTCAGTTATTTGCTGAGAAAATATCTCGGAGTTAGGAAGGAGAGGGATGGCCCAAGCAGTGCTCACTGGCCAATCAGGTCAGCGCTTGAGGCCCAAGGATACAGAGCAGGGGAGCACCTGAGCTACTATATTCAAAGTTTGGGGTCCCCAGCAGTGCATAGGGGTCTCCATGCTGCACAAGTGATATTCAGGATTCCAGGAATCTGTGCATATATATGTATAAATGCATGTATATATATATATATATATATATATATATATATGCACGTAACATATAATACATACATATACACAGAAAACTTTACATGTCCTTTCTGATTGAAGGAAACCACCACAAAATATTAAGATTAGGGACTCTGTAGCACTGAACAAGAAAAAAAATGCCGTATGGGTTGAGGTGCTGACATCATGGTTAGTGCACAGTGTGTGCAGTAAGAATTTTTAACACTGTCAAACTCTGAGACAAAACACCATGAGTCCAGGAACCAAGCAGAAACAGAAGTAACTGTGCATGACAACTGTGGAATCATAATTTGAAAAGCATCTTTGCTGGTGTCATTAAAGTAAAAGGAAGTCAGATTGGAATTAAAATAGGCCTGAAACCAATAACTTGGTTTTCTTCTAAGAAGTGGAAGCATCACAGAGACACATGAAAAAGTTGAAATGTAACCACACTGTCAATAAGGCATGAGTGCTAAGAACTGCTCCTAACCTTGGCAAAGACAGTCTTCCTGTAGCCTTTAAAGGAGCATAGTCTATAAAACATGAGTTAAAACTTGGTGCAAAACTACAATTCAATATATATATATATATATATATATATATATATATATATTGAGTTAAACTTCCCAGTTTATTATGGCTGTTCAGGAAATCTGACATAATTTGAATTCCACTGCCTTCCTTGTAGGGCATGTGTCTCCCATCCCTTAGTGTTCTCTCTGTGGGTTGGAAGGCCTTAATTTCTTCCCCCCAAGAGACTAGATTTCATTGAACTGTCTGTTATCATGGCTACCAGAGCAATTAAGGATCCTTCTGCCAATGTTCTAGGACCAGGCAGTAGAATAACAATGCTGATAAACCCGGTTATGTCAAAGGTGAGTTACTGAGACCTAAGAGGGTTAGACTGAAAATGGGTATAATCTACCATAGATAGTGGAAGACGGTGCATAAGTGTTTGTTGTATTTGTATAAAACTTAGCTCGGGCAGGGGCTGGAGAGACAGCAAATCTTTTCATTTTCTGCTTGAAGAACTATTTTCCACATCTTTTCAAGTAAAATATTACACTCAAGACAACCGATGGGGCAGCCTATTTTATTAGAATCTAAGTATGCAGAAGCAAAAAGCACGCTCCCCTTGGTCCAATTCCCCTGAATCAAGAAATGTGTAAAATTGTGAAATGAGCCTAGTTACAAACACAGTGTTTTCTAATCCATGTAGACTTGTGTGTTCTCAGGCCGAGGAACATTAGAACCACCAAGAAAGCTTTAAAATGTACTATTTTAGGACCCCAAGTCCCAGAGATTCTGACCTAATTTGTGTCCTTTGGAACCAAGCATTAGTATTTTCAGAAACTGACCCCAAGCTCTATAGCCAGGATAGAGAACTACTGAAAGACAGCTTGAAAACAAGCTAGAGGAGCATGAATGGAGGAACGACCTTGAATATCCAGAGGAAGTGCTCATTTAGCATCTTCATAGGTTCCTAAAAGTGGATTTTAATCATGTGGAACAAAACCAATTTTACTAATTTGGCCAATGGAATGGGATGTTCCTACAATGAAATGAAAGTTCCTACAATATTTTCTGATCACAAAATTTAACTTCAAAATAAAGATCCATAAATACTTATACTATTATTTTAATTCATTTCCTCATTTTCAGACCCACTAACTGAATCCAGGCAACACAGGGCACAAAGAGAGAAGCAGTTCTGGGCAGCATGCATATGCACACACGGACACTCACTGATCCACACTGGGACCACTGAGACATGCCAATGTTCTACAACTAGCATGTGCGCCCTTAGGATGTGAGCAGACACAGAAGAACCAAAATAAATCTACCGTCTTTTGGAGAACTAGCAAAGTGCACAGGCAGTGGCCCTGTTGGGAAGTGACCCCATTAATAAAATGTATAGATCATATAGAGCTGGCAAGCGTTGGTTGAGTCTTAAGGGCTATACATTTCCTTCACTAGGTGTGGGTGGCACCTGAGCTGTTATGAAGGGGGAAATATCGCTGACATCACCACCACCACACACACACACACACACACACACATACATACACACACCTTCCTGGCATGTCTCTGTGCATTAGATTTATCTTTATTTATTTATCCTTATAAATGCTGGATTTAGAGATGACTACAAGAGTATGCTACCCTGCACGGCAGAGCCTGGCAAGCTACCCGTGTTGTATTTGATATGCCAAATACCAGTAACAATTATAGACCTCATTCCCATGACCTGATGGAATGGTTTGAGGCTCTTTATGTTCCTGGAGCAAGCAGGTGCCCTTGGGTTCTACTTGCATGAGACAGGACATATGGAGATGTTACTGGTGCCTGCTCGAGGAAATCGATGATGAACGGGAAAAAAAAAACAGTGACAGTGATAGTGAGTGCACAAAGTAACACTACTAATTATTTAAGGTTTAGGCAATACCTCCTTCCTTGCTTTCTCTTCAGGAGTCACTCTGGTGGTGGTTGGGTAACCATACGTAGAGTTGGGGGTAAAGCTAAAGACAGTCACACACAGAGCAAGTGCCCTATATTCTCTCTCCAGCCTTCAAACCACTATTCCAGGATCTGCTGTACCCATTTTTCACTGTTACTTGCTCTGCCATATGAAGCCTGGAAACTGCAACACAATTAAAATTCTGACCTGTAGATGTGGATGTATTTATAGATGAAGACTAGAAGCCTGCTTTAGTGTGGTCTTCATGGTCCAGAATTTGGTTATGCTTCCTGCTGACTTTCCTGTTGGCCTCTGTTCTATTCTTTAGAAATCTGGAAATTTAATTCACTTGTGTGATGTATGTGTGTGTATACATAATTTTTTGGGCCACATCCAGCAGTGCTGAGGGTCTTACTCCTGGTTCTGCACTCAGGAATCACTGGAATCACTCTGGTGAACTCAGGGGTGCCAGGTATAGAACCAGGGTTTGGACATGTGCAAGGCACACGTGTTCCCCTCTGTACAAACACTACAGTCCAGAATTCTTAATTCAATAGTCCCATCTGTGCAGGGTGATGCATAAACTGCTGTAGCTACCTTGGCCAAGAATTCATACAGGCAAAGAAGATGGGAAGACAGTACACTGGTTCCCCAAACAGATGACACCACATACAACTAGAGGAAGACTGATCTGAACAAATTTCCCAGGAGACTTTAAAATTGGTCTCACTCTACTTCTTCTTTGTTTGCCATGCTCTATGTAAAATTGCCCCATAGAATTTAAATAGAATTTCATTCCAGAATTAGACTCCATTTAGATTCTCTTACACTTACTACCACTTTCAAATACCAGATCTTAATCTCAATTTAAAGTAGCCATGCACTTCCTACATTTCTCTCAATCTGATGAATAATAAGGGTTTCTAACGATTCCTTATGGGAATTTTATGGACGCAGAGAAACTTCTTGAATTAATTTGAATCTTTTTTATACTACAGATCTTTATTTCTAGTCTTCTTTTACCTACCCATTCCTAATCTTCAAAGTATTCCCATTGTTGCTTCTTCTCAACACTTTTCAGATTTTAATGCTAGGGAAATACTAAAAATAAGTGTTTGTTTTAGGTGTTTCAAAAAACTGCATTCAGATAACATTGTATTCTTTAAAACCATATATATTTAAAGATTACTTTTAAATTGGCTTAATGACAATAATAAAATAGTGGTGGCTTGCAAAATAATCTTTCCGTGTGCACATTTGTTGCTGGGTATGATATTCAGTTATTTTTAGCTAATGTGGCAAATTAATAATTTATTAGAAAAAATAATATCATCTGTCATCCAATAATGATTTAAAAGATATGATTTCAGAAAACAGACAATAAAGAAAGATAAGTGAAAAGCTTTATTAAACTGTAAGCCCTGCGTAAGTCGAGTAGCAGTTAACATTCCAGGACAGCTTCCTTGCTGATCTTCTAGACAATTTATCTCCATAATAGATTTTTAACATATTTTAATTTTAACTATTCTCCCAACAAAGGTCCTACTGTCTATTTTAACTCTGAATTATTTCTTTTTATTTATTTTTACCTACATTGACTCTACCTATAAATCTGTCCTCCAAAGAAAAAAGGGAACTTATTTCTAATAATTTCAAAGTTGCTTCACTGAAATTTTTTTTGCATACATATATTCTAAATATACCTATCAAGGTAAAGTAACTGTTCAAGATAGTCACTGTCTTTAAACTACAACAATTAACCAAGAACGTTATCTATCTTTGAGCCTCAAATACATATGGTACAAAGCAGAATTTTCACTTGTTAATGAATCTGGAATTCATACACTTGTCCTTAAGTTACAGAAATTAATTTTATTTCTCTGCTCTCCTCATCTTTCATCAGAATATAAAAATACTACAGCCAAATCAGTGCAGTTCATATAACCTTAAAGAAGAAAATTAAAATGTTCTATGATACTAGTCAGAGAATAGGATAGGACCTTTGAGAGCAAAGCATTAGATTTCTTTTTGGTTCTGTTCTTTATAAACAAAACCAAAGAAAAAAGAGTCTACACAATAATCTCGACCTCTGGTTTTCAAGGAAGCATTTGTGATCTTGAAATTTAAAAAATTTCCTAGGAAAACAGTTCACCACAAAAAACCTTCCTGCTCGTGCTAATCTTAATTTCCTTCATAACTGGCAGTAACATTTTAGAAAAATGTTCATATTACAAAGGCGCACATTTTTGATAAAATATCTGACATTCAGAGAAACTAAAACCTAAAAAACTCACCATTAACTGAAGGCCCCATGATACTGAAAGCTTTAAAATACATGTTTACATGCAGGTGCGACAAATGCATATATGAAAATATTAGCAATTTTGTTCTTAATATAGTTATTTTCCTCTAAAAATGTTAGCGTGTAACTTTAAAGCCTTTACTATAATTTAAGTCAAATTAATTTATCTTCATTTAATCCTCTCACCTCTATTTCCCCATTATAAATATTATCATCTTATTTGATAATAAATCACATACGAGTCTTTAATTATTCTTGGTAGCCAATGTATTGCATGCACAGTAGAGGTGACTTTTGGATTAGCAAGAAAAATCATGATGGTGACAATTGGACTTTTAAAAAAGGGATAAAATAGCAAAGTATATAAAGCATAAAAGCATAGCCTCTTACCTTGAGCAAAAAGAACAGGGTGAATTTTGAAGCCTCCTCCATTTTTCAATCGTTGAGGCAGTTGTTCAAAGTGGTAACTATCAATGTAGAAGTAAACTTTCAGAGCCTGGCGGCTTCCTTCTGCTTGATACGCAAGAGGAACATCTAAAATAACATTTAAGTTGATATTAATGTCTAACAAGAATCCTGGAAATTGCAACAAACAACACATTAAAAGTACACATGTGGGGCCTGAGCGATAGCCCAGCAGCTTGGGCGTTTGCCTTGCACGCGCAGCCTGTGCCAGCTCGGGTTCGATCCTCGGCATCCCATATGGTCCCCCAAGCACCGCCAGGAGTAATTCCTGAGTGCAGAGCCAGGAGTAACCCCTGAGCATCGCCGGGTGTGAACCAAAAAGCAAAAAAAATAAAAAAATTTTAAAAGTACACATGTATAGCAAGCTCAGTTTAGGTATATTTATGTGCTATTTAGTACATAAAGGATTATAAATCCACTAGCACTGACTAATGTGACAGATTTACTATTGCATTGTATACAAAATTCTGTAAAAGGAAACTTCATTACACTTTGACACACCAGATGTCTTAACAAAACGAGAAGTTTAGCTACACATAGTTTAGAACCAAAAGTCTCCCAGAGCAGCTGTCTCATTCATATTTTAGTCAGAATGAGTCCTTCAGGTACACTTCTTAAGTATGAGCACAAATCTGAGTACAAAGAAACCATCATCAAAATTAGTTTGAGTTTGCAAACTCATTCTCAGAAAACCAGATCAAAAAGTACATTACCTCTGTTGATACCCAATAGTCATTAGAAATTATGTATCTAAAGTCTTTTAGCTACTTTCAAACATCTTAAATTTGATTAAAGCAACAATAACAATCAACTGAAAAGTAATATGCTGCAGGAGTATTTCAAAGAGATGCTATCAATACTCTTCAGATTATAATACTCCTTAACCATGGGTAGTAATTTCTATCTCATTATAAAGAAATGCAAGTTTTCTTAAGATCTAAACACATTACATAATTTTGTTTAAAGAAGGCATGTCTTTGATTCAATATTTATTATTTTTAACCTGTTCTATGAAACAAAGCTACATAAAATTAGCCTTTTTGGTTAAGTACCAGTAGTGACTAGAGACTACAGGTTTTGTATTAAATGTTTCTAAGTTCTCATACCAGAAAAAAGGCATATTTCATCCACAACTCTTTATGTCATATACAATGCTCATCTTATTTTTCTATTTTTTAAGAAGATGAAATAATATTGGTTTTGAAGGAATAACAAAACTCTCACTTGAAGGGTTGAAACTAATTGTATTTTAATGAATGATAAAATCTATTTTCTTGTTTTCTAAATATAAAAATGCAAGGACACCAAAGAAAATGAGGTATCAATGTATTTTCTCTTCATTATTTATTTCTTCTACTTCCCTCTAACACAGTATTTCTTTTTTTCCCCAGTTCTACTTCTTTATGCTTGGCACTAGTGTAGCCAATCCGTTATCAAATGGATAATGTCATTTAAAAAATTATTAAGCAGTTTGTTTCATATCATGCAGTAGCAAAAGGCTTTCCTCAAAGAATATGTAAAACTTCAAAATATGGAGATAAAAATTCTTATTTCTTATTGTGAAAAATGTATCTACCATAAAAAATTCAATAATTATGATTCTATAGTGGGTAAAATAATTCAAAATTATTACTGCATGAGGGAAAGTCCCTGGAGAGGGATTTCCAGGGTGGCATACCTGGAAATACAACATTCCATCGCTGAACCCAAACCTGTGTTAGAAAAGAAATCTTTTACTTAAGTTGTTAGCTCCCCAGGAGTGAAGAGATACTAAAGTAGGGAGGGTGCCTGCCTTGCAGGCAACTGATCCAGGTTTTCCCTTATGTACAGAAGTGATCCCTAAGTACAGAGACAGGAGTAAGCCCTGAGCATCTCTGGGTGTGGCAAGAAAACAAAACACCAACAGCAACAAAAAGGAATTTGTTAGTTCTCTTAAACTGTATTGCTCTTTCTTGGTCCTCTCTCTTTATCCGTCAGATCTCAGGTTTAAAGCTACTTTCACAGAAATCTCTTCTGAGGCAACCCCTTAAAAGGACACTTGATCCTCCTTTAGCATCAGCTTAAATTTTGTACAAGATTTATCTTTGTAGATTATGTCTCGTTTTCTGCCCAGGAGGCAACCAGTTCCACGAAGACAGAAAACAGTCTGTCTTCCTGACCATGGCATTCACTTCCGAAATAATGCCTTAACCGCAGAGAAATATATGTATATATGTAATAGTCAGTCTCCTAATTATTTATTACTGTGAAATAGTCAGTCTCCTAATTATTTATTACTGTGAAATTACTTGTATCACTACCAAAAAAGAGATCTACTGTTGTTATAAACTTTTCTAAAAATATGAAGATGTTCCACAAAATAAATTGATAAATTGAATTATATGCAACCTAAACCCATTTATTCTTCCATTAACTGTATAATACAGCATGAATAAAATAACATGGTATCTTGAATCTTCTGCATCCTGAGGTGAGCATCAAATGGTGTATTTATTCATTTGTATCCTCACTAGTCTCTCAATGACATGCCAAGAGGGAATTTGTCTTAGTCAACATTATGAGTAACTTTTTTTAGTTTATAACCTCTAGCATGTTTATCTAAATATATACATATATATATACAAATAATACATATATACATATATTATCTTTAGGATTTCTACAAAATTATCTTCAACCAAGATATTTGAATTCTAATGGCTTATCATGTCACTGTTTCCCAAAATCTTCTCATTCTTTGATATAAAAATAAGACTGCATAATTCTCCATATAGCTTTTAATAAAGAACACAAAGTTATACAGTAAAGAAGAGAGAGTCATAGATTTACTAATGGTCTAGTTCAGTTCCTAGAACTATCAATCCATCCTTATTGTAGCTATCGCCCACAATAAGGATGGATTGATGAATTCAATGCAGCAGCGTAGTTTCTTCCTAGGTTGGTCAGCCTGTTATTCGTCTCCCCACGGTGTGATTGGGAATTTCTTTTCACAGTCTGTGTGCTTTCATCTTCTACTTGTTCCTCTCCCCTGTTCAACTGGATCCCGAGACTACCTTTGCTATCTTAAGAGCCTGCCATCAATGCTCCCACCCCAGTCTTGGCGTTTACTCCTCCGACAGCCCGGTAGAGCATTCCATTGATCAGTAGAACTTGTTCTTTCAGGCCTTGACTCTACTGTTTAGTAAGTTTTTCCTCCCAAACTGATTAGCTTTGGCAATCTTCCACCCACTTAATTTTCATCCTGTATTCTCCCTTTAGTTTCCAAAATTTTGCTCTAATTTATTATGAAATTAATAACTCCTTTATCTTTTCACTTAAATGATATGTTGAGCATTGTTTAAACAGCAATTTCATAGAATATATATGTTATATGATGGCAATCAATAAACCAAATATTGATCAAAAATCTTGAGCAAAAAACCAATATGAACACAATAATTGCTGCAAACAGACACACAAAACAATCTGGGGTCAAAATGGCAATCAAAAAGCTGAAGTTCAGGGGGGTAGAAAGGTATTACAGTGGATAGGGTGTTTGCTTGTACATGGGTGATCTTGATTCTATCTCCAACATCCATATGGTCCTCGACCCACTAGGAGTGATCTCTGAGCACAGAAACAAGATTAAGCTCTAAGCAGCTCCAGCTAATTTCTGAAGACCAAACAAAAGTTTAAGTACAATTGCCAGAAAGAGAGAGAAAGAGAGAGAGAGAAGCTGACTGATCTTTGAACATCAGTGACTGTTGCCTTGTTGCTCCCTGAGCACTCCAGGGTGGCCTGGCCCCGCAGAGCCTAAGCAGCAGTGCACTTTCAGACTACAGCATTGCACTTCTATCTCAATTGGCCAAGAATCTTTAGGAGAAGCCCCTGGGCCTCTGGAGCAGTGCCTGAGTGCTTTGAACGGTTTCTTGTCTCCCACCGTTCCCAAAACGTTTAAGACCAAAGAGAAAAGAGTCGAAAGTGGTGAAGCACATTTCTAGCATGTGCAAGGTCTTGAATGGGCTCCCTGGGAATGCATGGCTACCCACACAACACCAGCATGTGACCCCTGTGCCCTTGAGAACTCTCAGTTCCAAGCAGCACAGCTTCATGGACCCAGCACTGACCCTTCAAGTTTCTCCCCCACTGGCAGAGTATGACAGGGCTTAGTGCCTGGCTCCCCACCTCAGCATCATCTGGGAGGCCCTTATAAACACAAATTAGGGGGCCGGAGCGAGAGCCCAGTGGGTAGGGCATTTGCTTGCATGTGCCGGCCTTTGCCGGCCGGGTTCGATCCCCGGCATCCCATATGGTCCCCTGAGCACCGCCAGGAGGAATTCCTGAGTGCAGAGCCAGGAGTAATCCCTGAGCCGCCGCCGGTGTGACCCCCAAAAAAAAGCAAAAAAAAAACCCCACAAATAAGTAAAAGTTTAAAATAATGTATGCGTTGTAGAAATGTCTACAGTTTGCCATAATAAATTATTAGATCTAAAATGTAAATACCTTACCCATGTAAAATGCATATTAAGTACATTGTTACCAAAGTCATACCATATGTTGTTTTCTAACAAAAAATTGAACAAAACAACTATGAAACTTGTAGCTACTTACTAGCAACCAGTGGTTCCTCTTCTGATGGCTTAAAGTAAAAGGAAACCTTTTCCAAATCAAATAGTGCAACCAGTGTATCTTCTAGCATGGCTTGTTCATCTGTCTAGATAAAAAGATACCTAGCATGAATGTATAGAATAGACCATAATAAAACATAACAGAATAGAATTATAACACATCCAGACCAAAAATAGTTTCACATATAGTTTTGCATATTTATACATAAAACAAACCATCAATACTTATCTGTAAATGTATTGCTCAAAGTGAAATAAATTCATCAAAGTCACAAGTTTCTTTTACAATTTCCTTTTCTTCTACTATCTAAATCTCTGTGCAACTTTTCAATTTATTTTGCAGAATTTAATCATACTTAATTCTTTCTATACAAATATATGCATATAAAACATTCAAAACACCTATAATTTCATTACAATGGAAAAGCAAAAAATATTATTTGATGCAAGTCCTAATTGTCATTCTATTTTGCAATAATATAATCTATGCATTCGTCGATTTGCAATTTATTAGAACTGTGATAAAAGCAATTTTTATGTGTGTAATGACTTCTCTTTCAAAATGCTTGGGGACAAGAATAATTTTCACCTCACTTGTTTTTATGAGTCCTTAATCTAGCACCCTGTGAATAAGAAATCCAATTTATTTTAATCATTTGTCTCCTTATTACAGAATTTTATTTAGAGTTGGGGCAGGTAAGGCCCAGATGTGATAACAAGTTCAGTGCAAGTCTCAGCAATATCTTTTTCTTATACTAGATTCTGGTCTGCCTAATAGTTTTAAACACTATCTACACTCTTTAACCAATTTAATCATGAAAGAATAATCAGCTTCACCACACTTAGCTTATCTTTCAAAGGCTAAAATTGTTTAGAGGGAACATTCATTTCCTTAGGAATGTTAATGATAATTTTAATGTGCTTTACATACATTTTAGAAAGCTGCTTTGTCTAAGCTGATAGTCATATATTTTAATTGGTCTAGTAGAGCTGAAGGAGGAATTAGAGAATTATTTTATTAGGCAAAAGAATCACTAACACAGTCAAGCTTCCCAAAAAGGGCAGCATAAGGACTAAAAGGCTGAAATTTGTCACCTTGGCACTTGGCTTTTAATAGAATACGCAGCCACACTATTGTTAAGGGAATGCCTATATGCAGTGCACACTATTTGTTAAGGGAACAAATGTCCTTTGAAGCAGTGGGAAAATGTCATAAACCTGGAGTTAGAAGAACAGGATTGAAGAATCTGCTTTTTTTTCAGCTGAGGGGAAAATGCATGGAAAGAAACATCCCAACAGGTTGACCTCTGATCAATGTATTGTTCCTGCAGATGTGGCCAGGCCCAAAGGAACACTTACTATGCTTACAGCTCAGGGCCACAGAGACCACCGGTGCCTGCAGCCCTCAAAGCCTGTTTGGCCCTTAGGATGTCTGGATGCTCTTGTTACAAAGGCAGAAATACTACAGGTTTTACAGAATTTATTTTTCCTAGCAGCCAATTCTTTAATTAAATTTAAGGGCTATTCATGACCGATTGAAAAATAATATTCTTGAGCTATGAATCATATACTATGGTAAGTATCCATAAAGCATATGTCATGGGGCATTTAGTATAAAACTTACGAGTTGTGCTACTAATATCATCTAAAGTTAGAATATTTTCCTGTCCTTCCCCAATGAAAAAGCTTAAGATCCATTGGTATTCACTTCCCATTTCCTTTTCCCAAATCTCCTGCCCCAGGCAACCACTAACCTACTTTCAGTCTCTAAAATTTGCCTGTTTCTAGCGGGTTACATAATAAGGGAATGAAACAATACATGGCCTTTTGCAACAGTCTTGTTTCACATGCGTATTTCTAAGGTATTTTCATACTATAGCATGCATGATCATTTTATTAACAAATTTTACTTGTTTATTATCAAATATTACTAAATTTTATTACCAAACTTTCTGTTATATAATAAACTACAACTGTGAGGTCATGGACATTTTGGTTATTTTGTGATTTTTATTTTTAGCTATTATGAGAAATCCTGCTAGAAACATTTGTATCCATCCTTTTGTCACGAATATAAATTTTATTCCTCTTGGGTGTTAATAATGAGCAGCAATTCCGTGAATAATATTTTTAGGAACTGCCAAACTGTCATCTAAAATGGCTTTAATTTATAGTCCTACAATTACTCCACATCCTTGTCAACACTTGCTACCTTCTTGTGTCTTGGATTATAGCTACCTATGCTGTGTATGAAAAGTATCTCATTGGGGTTTTGAGTTGAATTCTCCCCAATGGTAATATTGATTATTTTCTTGTGTCCTTTATTTCATATATTCTTTAGAAAAATACAAACTTAAATTGTTCTCTGAGAATTTTTTGTTGTAGTTGTCGCTGCATCCACATGGTGCATCAATAAATTCTCAAGTTTTGGGGTGACTACAACATATCCCACCTGCACGGCAGAGCCAGGGAAGCTACCCGTGTCATATTTGACATGCCAAATACCAGTATCTATTATAGACCTAATTCCCATTACTTAACGGAATGGTTTGAGGCTCTTTATGTTCCTGGAGTGGGCAGATGTCCTTGGGCTATCTCGTATTTGACAGGACATATTGAAATGTTACTGGTGCCCGCTTGAGTAAATCGATGATGTATGGGAAGTCAAGTGATCAAGTGTTATTAAGTTAATTCAGCATGTTGGGAATGTCACTTAACAGATATGTAACATTCCAATATTTTCTCCATTTTTTGGGTTTTCAAATAAAATGGTTGTGTTTTATTTGGAGGAGGGTTGGGTCACCCCTGGAGTTGATCAGGGCTCATTCCTGGCTCTGAACTCACAGTTCACTCATGGCAATGCTCGAGGAATACATGGGTGTTCAGGGCCTTACCCATTGTACTAACATCTTAGCGCACAAATAAAATAAAGTTTAAAATACTACCACTAGACTATATCATGCAGTTTTAAGCTAAGAGAAATGAAACAAAACCTTATTTAGTCATTCATTCAACAAACACAGAATGCCAAACAATGAAATTAGCAAGTAGGTTCCTGTGGGTACATGCTAAGGCACCCTGCACAAAATCTGGGAGCAGGATCAGGGATCCCCCTTCTGTCCCAGGGATCTGCAGCCAGCAGACAGAGAAAAATGGAAGAATCCAGCAAAGTTTTAAAATGCTCTACTTAACACAGGTCTGGCATACAAATCACAATAGGAAAAAATCCTGACCTTAGGGTTCCTGGCTGGGCCCGGGCCACGTGTAGGCCAAGATAGTGGCCACCACATGTTAAGGCCCTGCAGAGAGGAGACAGCAAAGTGGTGCCAGCAGAAAGGGGGAAAAGTAGAGAGCCACTGAGAGAGGAAGTGGATTAGTTTTTTTATATCCCTGCAACCCAGACCTCCCATTCCTATGGAAAGCCATTAGGGTCAAATTCCCTCAGGCAATTTCTCCCAGGACCTCACCTAGGCCCTTTGAGATGTTAATGTTGCTGAGCTAAGATCTGCCTTGGAAGTGCCCTGCAGGGTAGAGTGGAGGAGTGGTCTCTGAGATGAAATGTATCTCAGAATACAAAGGCGTGCATCTGTACCAAAGAATATTCTATTGTCAGTTATATATTTCTCCAAGCCTTCACAAAAGTCACCTCTTTTCATGGTTGTACTGTATATTAGCTTTGAGTTATCAGAGAGCCATGCTTGCTTGCTTGGAGGTAAACAGCAATTCTCTCTGGTCTAATTACTTAGAGATCCAACTTAGTGGCCAGGCAAATATACCAGTCAGATCTAGCTAGTCCCACAATGATTGTGGCAGCATGAGAAAATATTTATACTAGCCAGTATAGAATACATGGTAAAATAAACTGCCACATACAAACTGTCCTCCTATCTACGAATTGACCTGCAGGAGGCAACTCTGAGCCAGATGCAGAGGCTCTGTGCAGGTGTACTACAACAGGTTCCTATGATGTTAATATATATTTGACAGGCAATGACTAATGTGTACTTCACTCTAAAAAAGATTCCAGAGGTGTTCATTAAAAAATTCCATTCATTAAATTCTTTTAATTTAATTGTATGATTAGAAAATAAGAAATATATAACATATAAATGAAGGACAACAACATTGTAAGAGACTTTCTCTAAAGTACAGTGAAATGGACTTTCTTACCTTATCATTTCAGAGTATCTTACATCTTTATAGCACAGTAATCAGTCTCTACCCTCAGTCTCATTGAAAAAAATACTTTGCTATATGAATCAAATAACGCTTGTCTAAAAATCTCAACTATGTAACTTGGATATATTTTCTATGTGTACTTTAATAGATAAAATAGCGTTTAGTGTTTAAAATTCAAATCCTAATGTAAGTCAGTATATCAGACTGAACATGTTTACATTTAATCACTTGGATAACTATCATCAGCCCAGAAAGCAATAGGCAAAAAACTCTACATTAACCCCATTCTATTTATCAAATATTCAAGACTGTTGCTTCTGATCCATGGTGGAAAACTGACACTTCAGCTTGGATTATTCCATAATCATTAGGGCAGTATTCTTAGATTTAACAGGATAAACACAGAGATAAAGGAAGAAAGTAAAATCATTTAACACATGCAAATTTTAAATAGGTTGTCAGCAAGCTATGTGAGTTGTCAGAGCTTGTCTATCATATAAGCTCCAGAATAGCAGGCCCAGCGTGAGCTTCCGCTTTCATGGCAGTCTTCAGCTTCTGGACTGAAAACAAGAAACAGAAGCAGAAAGACCCTCTTTCCTCTGCTGACCCTGTTCACTCAGTGTTTAGGGATATAGGAATCAGAGCAGATAGAGGCTTTCTTAGCTTTTAGTACTCATAGGGAATAAATTAAAAGGGGAAGAAAAGAATACCTCCTACATACTTATTAAAACTTTGTTTTCCTATTTAAAAACTATATTCTTTCAACATGGAAAGGAAATGGAAGGCTACAAAGGTTGGAAAACTCCTGGCCCTAGATTAAAAGAAATAAAATGTGAGGGAAGAGAGAGATAGAGTTGGAGGTTTGGAAGTAATTAAGGGTGCGGATAGAGGCTTTGGACTCAAGGTTGGGGTAAAGCTGAGGTATCCATATCTAACAAAACTATTAGAGCCAACACGAATGCAAGCATAGGATCCAAACTACAACAATTAAACTTACAATTGTGCTTGTCAAGTAGACAGGTTGGGGAGTGGGAGGGCAACCAGGATCATTGGTGGAGGGATGTGGACACTGTTGGTAGGACTGGAGTTAGGACATTGTATGCCTAAAACTCTACTGCCAGCGACATTATAAATCACAACGTTTAACTAAATTGCAAAAACCTAAAAACTTGATATCATTTGCAGGAAAGACTTCATGGCAATTTTCATGGACCCCAGGGACCATTCCAGGCAGACCCTGTCCATTCGTGTGAGTCAGGCCTGACAATTCTGTGTTCCATTGCTGGGTGAGGGTGGGATGGTGAAGGAGATGGAATTTGAGGCCTTGCACATTCCAGCTCTTTGACAATCTCCCCAGTCCCTGTCTATTCTTCTCAGGTAGCTTAATGACTACTATTACAATATAAAATAACTACTTCATATTGGGGATTTGTTATCACCTAAGCTAGAGTTGACACAGACAGTAGCAAGGCAATCTCTTACCAAGTTAGGCGACAGAAGAGATTGAAAGTGAAACAGGACACCTGCATTGGCGATCTGCTCCAGCCATCTCCTGCTAGCTTCCCATGTTTCCATTTCGTTTTCCTTGCTATTGTCAAACATCTGGTTTAAGGCTGCCATGAGCTGCTCGGAGAAGGCACAGACCGTGGCCACCAGGCTTTGGCAGAACACCATGTCTCTTCGGAGTTGTGTCTCACTATCTGTGATCCAGGAAAACAAGAAAAATAATAACACGCTAAAAAATAACTTTGGAAGATGTTGTAGATTAACAATACAACCTATCAAGCATTCATATTCACTATTATTTCATTCTTTTATTAAATTTAAACCATGTGAAAAAAAATGTCAAAAATGCCTATTAATGAGCATATGCCTTTTTAGAAGACATTAAGTGTCCTGAATTGAAATGAAAAATTCAATTAGAAAAATTGAATGATTCTAATTGATACTGTATTTTATAATCATTAATTTCTTTCATAAAACATCAGGAGGGCAAAGGTCTATTACATTAACTTATTTATGGACTAAGTATCCCATTTGTTGTGATTTTCCTAAGGAAATCTTGGAAGTATAATCTTTCCATTTATGCTGGCAACTAAAACACATTACTAATATAAAAATCATCTTTAAAATTAACTGCTGGATTGCAACCTCACTCCAATCATGGACCAGACACGTATCTAGAAATCTCCAAGAAGACCAACAAGCTGCAGGCATCCTACCAGCCTATCCCTCAAAAGCCTGAAAATAGGGAGCTCCAGAAGGGAGATGGCATCTCTCCCCACCAATCTCAACAAAGACCCAACAGTCAGAGACTTCCATGCGCAATAGTAGCTATTTCCCAAGCTGGATTCCACTGCTCGAAAGAGCCCCATCCATGAGACAAGGCTTCACAGCAACTCAGGTATGCAGGTGATCTGTAGATAAGATTTGCCCAGACTTGCTTGGAACAGGGATTCCGGCCCCTCCCCCATGCCCCTCCCTCCAGGCATTCAGGTGGCCACACCCATGAACTACTCCAGGGGCTATTGCAACCTCACTCCAGTCATGAACCAGACACATATCTAGAAATCTCCAAGGAGACCAATAAACTGCAGGCATGCTACCAGCTCGGGGGAAAAAAAGAAGAAAGAAAGAAGGAAAGACAGAGAGAGAAAGAGAGAGAGTAAGAAAGAAAGAGAGAGAAAGAAAGAAAGAAAGAAAGAAAGGAAGGAAGGAAGGAAGGAAGGAAGGAAGGAAGGAAAGAAAGAAAGAGAGAGAGAGAGAGAAAGAAAGAAAGAAAGAAAGAAAGAAAGAAAGAAAGAAAGAAAGAAAGAAAGAAAGAAAGAAAGAAAGAAAGAAAGAAAGAAAGAAAGAAAGAAAGAAAGAAAGAAAGAAAGAAAGAGAGTATAGGTATAAGAACATAGCAAGCCACAATGTGTAAGAGAAGGGGGAGAGAGAGAGAGGAGAGAGAGAAAGAGAGGAAAAGTGCCTGTATAAGCAGTCTAGGGGAAGGGGGCTAATTGGGGACATTGGTGGTAGGAGATGGGCACTGGTGGAAGGATGGGTGCTGGAACACTGTATGATTGAAACCCAAATATGAACAGCTTTGTAATTGTACACCTCGCGGTGGTATAATTAAAATATTTTTTTTAAAAGATCATAGCTATAATTTCTTATAGAGGAGGATCGGATGGCCCAATGGGTCCAGGGTGAGATGAAATAATCCCTATTAACCTTCTTCTAAGAATATATTTTTACCATATTTATCAATTAGCTTTTACAAGCAATATAAATTATTCAGTATAGGCTCGGAAAGGTCCAAACAGTAGTTGTAAAAACCTGAAATAATGATCCAAATTTGCATGTAAGAAACCAGGAAAACTTATGACTTTATCATACCATTAGTATTCATACATTGCAATAATCAATACAATTAATGCCCGCTAAGAGAGCAGGCATGGGGATGGTGGGGGAGGGGGTAGGAAAAGTAGATCCAGTGGGGGAGTAACACTAGCGATGGGATTGGTGTTGAATGATGAATGCTTGTAAGAACTGAGCTGTGAAAAACTTTGTACTTTCTAAATCACAGTGTTTAAATAAAGAGAAAAAATAAAATTAAACAAGATAAAAATTAACCACTGAACTTCCTCAAACAGTAATGGTAAATGCATATTGGTTAAAACTATTGATGTCTAATTACAATAATGAGCAAATCTGTACTCAGTTTACTCATTCAAGGTCATGAGGTACAGATGTGTAGTTTATAAGTACCTATATTACTTTAATTTTTCCGAGGAGGCTTACTCCTCTAAACTGCTACTTCTTGGTCCAGAGTTTTTATAATAGCAAAGTCACAGCCTCTGAGAATCTGAACAAAAAGGAGTCACAGAATTAAATGGTGGGACAACCACAAATCCCATAACAGTATCACAATCAAGTATTAAATATAGTACAGCATGAACAACATAATTTATTTATTTATTTATTTTTTGCTTTTTGGGTTATACCCGCCAATGCTGAGGGGTTACTCCTGGCTCTTCGCTCAGGAATTACTCCTGGCGGTGCTCCGGGACCATAAGGGATGCCATGGATCGAACCTGGGTCAGCCACATGCAAGGCAAATGCCCTACCAGCTATGCTATCACTCTGGCCCCGAACAACATAACTTATAATACAACATAAGAAATATTCTATACATAGAAAACTCACTTGTGCCAAATAACACAAAAGCCACAATAATCTAGTCCTAAATGTGAATTGAACGTTTCAACTGTTCAGAATCTGCTAAAATAAACACTGCCAAAATTAGCAGGTGACACAGAAATCAAAACTTGCCTTGTTCAGTGATGAGTGCTTGCTTTCAGCTAAAAACGCAAGGTTTGTACTATATTGATCTGGGAGAGGTGCTACTTGGGAGCACTCCCAAGTCAGTGCTAAAGTGTTGTTCTTGTTGGAGTATAGGGAAGATGTGAGATCAGGGTTCGTGTCTAGGGCTCTCACATGCAAGATCTGTGCGCCAGTCTTTTTGAGTCCTCTCCACAACTTGGAAAAGTATAATTTTTAAGTTCACCAAAAATACTGAACAAAAAAATTTTAATTATATAGTGTGCACACATAATAGAATTGAATCATGTAAATCAGACTCGCTCTTAGCAGTTACTCCTAAGAGCTATATGAGAAAAGGATGAATATAGAAAATATTTAACTGAAAAATAAAAAATACTCATATTCATTTAAACTAATATTTTTTGTATTATGAGGTCAAAATGGTATGCCATGACAATTCCATATTGTTCAATGTATTAATTTAACCAACAATATCAGCCAGATATTTTTGTAGAGTAGATTCAGACCCCCATGTTCAATTCTTTTTACTATAGTTTTATTATTTATTTTTTAAATTTATTAAATTTTATTATACCACTGTGAGCTATACAATTACAAAGCTGTTCACGATTGATTTCAGTCATACAGTGTTCCAGAACCCATCCCTCCACCAGTGCCCATTTCCCACCACCAACATGCCTGGATTCCCTCTCCCTTCCCTCAGCCTTCCTCTATGGCAGCACTTTGCTTGACTTCCCTCTTTTCTCTTTTTCCTTCTCCTTCTTTTTCCTTGTTTCTTTGTTTCTTTGTTTCTTTCTTTCCTTCCTTCCGTCTGTCTGTCTGTCTGTCTGTCTTTCCTTCCTTCCTTCCTTCCTTCCTTCCTTCCTTCCTTCCTTCCTTCCTTCCCTTCCTTCCTTCCTTCCTTCCTTCCTTCCTTCCTTCCTTCCTTCCTTCTTTCTTTCTTTCTTTCTTTCTTTCTTTCTTTCTTTCTTTCTTTCTTTCTCTTTCTTTCCGTCCTCCTTCCTTCCTTCCTTCCTTCCTTCCTTCCTTCCTTCCTTCCTTCCTTCCTTCCTTCCTTCCTTCCTTCCTTCCTTCCTTCCTTCCTTCCTTCCTTCCTGTTCTTCTTTTCCTCTTCCTTCTTCCTCTTCCTCCTCTTCCTCCTGCCTCCTCCCTCCTCCTTCTGTCTCCTCCTCCTCCTCCTCCTCCTCCTCCTCCTCCTCCTCCTCCCTCCTCCTCCTCCTCCTCCTTCTTCTTCTTCTTTCTTCTTCTTCTTCTTCTTCTTCTTCTTCTTCTTCTTCTTCTTCTTCTTCTTCTTCTTCTTCTTCTTCTTCTTCTTCTTCTTCTTCTTCTTCTTCTTCTCCTCCTCCTCCTCCTCCTCCTCCTCCTCCTTCTTCTCTCTCTCCCTTATTTTACACATTGTGGCTTGCAATAAATACATTTGGGGGTTATGATATATATTTTTTGCCTATGTTCAATGCTCATTTAAAGACAGGCATTACTATTTCCAACAATTATTAGGACACTGGTCCCTTCTCTATCTTACCTGAAACACTTATGGTAGACTCTAACCACTGACCAATCCTTCTGGTTCATGTTTTGCCTGGCCTTGAATAATAGTATCATACTATTTTTTTTTATATCCCACAAGTAAATGCAGTCATTCTATATCTATCCATTCCCTCTGGCCAATTTCACTCACCATGATTAATTCTTACAGATGGAAAGGAATCTTTACAGATAACTGTAAAAATGACTAAAGTAGGGAAGAATTAATTCTGTCTTCAACTAAGAAAAAAACAAATAAACTTGTTTTGATCAGAGAAATTTTGATCAGTATTTACTTAAAGTCAGCAGGGACAGTAAATATTTACTGAGTTGATTTATGAAAATTACAAACCAATAAACAAACTTATAAATAAATGAATTAAGCAAAATGAAAATTCATGAGTTCATTTGCTGACTTCTCAAATGCCTGGATTTAGTTTGACTTTTAAGGGGTAACTCATAAATTTTAGGTCTAAATATGCCCGAGTGCTGAGGTTGAACATGGGAAAACTGCTTCATATCTGTTCTTTAGTAACGAAGGAAGCTTGATCAAGAACTTTCATTTGGGGGTGGGAGAAGGGGGATGGGGAGGGGCTATATCCAGCTCAGGGCATATTTCAACTCTGCTCAGATATAACTCTGAGCAGACTTAAGGACCACAAGGGATGCTGGGGAATGAACTCCAGTCTGGCCATCTGTAAGGAAAAAGCTCTGCTCACTGTACCAAGGCTCTACCCTTGATCAAGAATGTTCTTGATCAAGAACATTTTTAAGTTATATTACCATGAGATAGATAATTTCAAAGATCTTCATGACGGGTTTCAGTTACACAATGTTGCAGCACCATCCCGCCTCCAGTGCACATTTTCCACCACCAATGTCCTCAGTTTTCCTTCCCTACCCCAAACCCCACCTGCCTCTATGGCAGCCATATTTCCTCTCTCTCTCTCTCTCTCTCTCTCTCTCTCTCTCTCTCTCTCTCTCTCTCTCTCTCCTCTCTTGCATGTTGAGGCATGCAATATATATACTGAGTAGATATCACACATATCCCTTTACGTAGTTTCAGTTTTCAGTTCTAGTAAAGAACATTGTAAGTGGGCCAAGTTGATAGTAGAGCAGGTAGGGTGCTTCCCTTGCAAGTGGCTGACCTGGGTTCCTTTGAGCCCTGCCATAAATTATCCCTGAGCACAGAGCCAGGAGTAAGTCCTAAGCACTGCTAAGGGTGCCCTCCAAACAGTAATGATAACAACAACAACAATAATAATTTTTAAATATTTTGCTATTGGGAATCAAGTGCACAACTTATGCATGCTTAAAATGTGTTTACATTTCAGCCACATAATAATCCCAGTCAAAAAAAAATTTTTAAACACTTCAGTAAATTTAGTAAGAATAATCCTACTTATAACTTGAAAATAATTTATTTCAAAAATCAAAATTGAAGGGCTGGGATGATAGTACAGCATGCAGGGTGCTTGTCTTCCACAGAAAAAAACCTGGGTTCAATTCTGGCAACATATTTCGTTCACCCAGTCCCACCAGGAATGATCCCTAAGTACAAAGCCAGCAGCAAATCCTGAGAACTTCCAGGTGTGGCCCCAAAAACCGAATCCTCAAAATACAAAGAAAAAATCTTAAAGGAATTGAGGCTCTTCGTATTCCTGAAGCAACCAGATGCCATTGGGCTACACTGGCACGTGATAGGGTCCAATGGAAATGTTACTGGTTTTGAATCGATGAAAACGGGATGTCAAGTGATCAAAGGAATTGTGACAGTACAGCTGTTAGGACTGGCACACATGCGTGCCCCAAGGGGGCAAGGTTTAGGGAATCCCCAAGCACAACAAGCCCAAGCAGCATCGTATCCTCCTTTCCTGATGCTGAAGTGCCAGCCAGGTTGGCTGAGAATTGCAGGTGGGGGATTGGACACCCTAAGCACTGCTTAGCAGTCACCACAAATAAACTTAACTGAGGGCTAAAGAGACATTACAATGGCTAAGGTCTCTTGCCCTGCATGCGATCAACCCCATCAATTCAAATGGTCAGTAGATTCTACGTGGAGTGACTCACGAGAAAAGAACCAGAATCTACAGGAACTAAGCAGCAGCCAGTGTGGCTCTAAACAAAAGCAAAAACCTCTGAATAGAGATTATCTTTATCAAGAAGCTAAAGTTATAGAAGCAAGAATCTGGCTTCACCCCAACCTTTAGAAGACATTACACAGGTTATTAGTTTTGTCACTACTTGAACCAATAATGATTCCCAAACTACTTTCGAGAAGAGATCCCCAAATTTATTACATCTTAAAAAGATGACTCCAATGATTAATTTCTATTATGCTCTACTACTGTCTATATGCATGTTAAGTCAAACTAAAAGTTCATGCAACATTACCAAACGAGAAATAATCAAAGCTTTATTAAATCATTAATTCATATTTTGGGGGTTTTGAATAGTTTGGTTTTATTTGGGGGTCACACCAGTCAGTGCCAAGTGGTTATTCCTGGTTCTGTGCTCTGTAGTGATTCCTGGCAGTATCAGGGGAAATACACAGAGCCCTAGGACGATTAAAGAAGATTAGACTGCATGCAAGGCAAGCACCTTACCCACCGTACTATATCTCTACAGTCTCTTTAATTCATTTTCATAATCAGTACCTGCATGTATTAAATATTGCTTACTTTCAGGGATATGAAGTAGTGCATTGTAAAGAAGTACTTGACTGTTTCTGTTCTCAGTGTAGATGAACAGAAATAGATAAACAAGGGGCTGGAGAGATAGCCCAGCGGTAGGGCGTTGCCTTGCACGCGGCTGGCCTGTGTCGGCCTGGGTTCGATCCCCGGCATCCCATATGGTCCCCCGAGCACCGCCAGGAGTAATTCCTGAGTGCAGAGCCAGGAGGAACCCCTGAGCATCGCCCGGTGTGACCCAAAAAAGCAAAAAAAAAAAAAAAAAAAAAAGAAATAGATAAACAAGATATCCAGGGATTCAATTACATACTAAAGCTTAAACCAAACTATTTTTGGTTGGTGAAGGTGACACCTGTTTTGCATAACATTTAGTACTTGCTTATATTATAAAGTTTTTTTTCTACTTTGCTAAAAATTTATAATGGTTTTCCTCTATGGCATAGTTGAGTCGTAGTATATTTAAGATATTACTTAAATATACCGGCATAATTCTGAAAGTAAAAAAGCCCTCAAGAAGAAACAATAGCCTGTCCTTTGTTAACTTATGCATCACTTAGATTATCTTTAAAATATATTTAATAAAGATAAAAAATCTAATTTCTGCATAACGAGATATTTCAGTTACCACTTTCCACTTTTTAATAATCAGCAAACATCTTACTTGTGTGGACTTCAAGACACACATTACACACTAAGAGTTTTTCAAGTAACTTTTTACATCACATAGGAAGTTACAAAGGGAAAAAAGAGACATAAAGGGTCATTACAACCCATCTTCCACTGCCAATTCAAATTCTCCATCTGTCACTTTATTCACCATCAGACAACAATCTTCACAAGATGTTTTTGAGAATATGATAAATTAAAGTATCTGTAATAATGGCAATATAGAGCTCTTACTCTCTTTTAAATACATGGGACTTGTTCACATTCCTGAAATATTAAATGCAGTTATAAAGAACCTTATTACCCAAACCTTCATCTGTAAGCACATCCTCATGAGTCAGCTAAGTGAACAACTGAAACTCTGAGGTATTGAAATATGACTTTCCCTTGTGACATTCTCCATTTCCTTCAGGAAATATTACGCACTTCTCCTGCTACCTCAGGCTGGAGGGCATCCTTTTACCAGAGGACTCAGTAGGAGGCTTGTGAGAGTTCCTTGCTTATTTGTGTGCCTCATGGGACTATTATTCCTCAAAGTCACAGGAAGTGGCATATAGCATGAATTATGCTAAAGGAGCTTACAAGTATATAATCTGTTTTCCAAGACCCACTGCATCCATTTTAAAACATAGGATCTTAAGTTACAGAACCCTAAATTAAAGCATGGGTATTCCTACTCCTTAGATCTGGGTAAAAATAAATGAAATTTAAAATGTATAAACCACTTTAGTAAGGTAAAACTTTCCCTTTGATTCTTCTTTATTGCTGCATGGTGTCAGGCACTGAAAGAGTTCTAAGTTTTCCTACTGAGTGGAAAAGCTGCACATGATAAACCATCATATATCAGAAAAACTTGTAGCTGTTCAAAATTCACAAGTGACTATTCGTTGTTGAAGATATTACCTTATCTCATTTTTATTAATAAGAAACTAAGCAAGAGTCATAACTGCTGTTTTTAGTTGTTAGAAAAAATAGGAAAATACAGTAGTTCTAGTTTTCTTGGAGAGTTTATGGGGGTTTTTTGGTAAGAAATCTCTTGAAAAAAAAACTTTTCCAAGCCTACAAAAGATTTGTTTCATTTCAGAATTCACATATCCTCTTAAACTCCTCTTCTATAAACACATTTCAAAATCTAAAGTGTACTTAATTACAACGATTTCTTAAAATCTGTTTTTTTTTAATGTTATAATATTAACTAGGTGGTCTAAAGAGAATGATCTTGTTTATAGACAAATAATCACAGTTTTTCTATGAGTATAGAGAAAGAAAACAAAATAAACAAAGATTTAAAAATAAAAGATTCAAGACAAAAAGAAAAGAATAAAAGGGTCTGGGGCTATTATTTTATGACAATCCGGCATAATTTTGGAGCCAACAGTATGGAGTATTTACGCTACATGTTGGGTGCGATCCTCTACTGAAAGGGGCAAGACTGTAAATGAATTGAAAAGGAGAATTATGACACGGCTAGAGAAGTTAAAACCAAAATAAGAATCTATATAAATGGCATTTAAATATTGATGAATAAGACCAATAACTCTACGACCAATTCTGGAATTGGCAGAACTAAATTTAAAGATGAAGAGCCAACTATTTACTCATTTACTCAGTACAGGATCTACTCATCTGGTTGTTTAAACATCTCTGTGTTGTTTGAATACTATTTTCTCATTATAATTAATTTTCCAAAGTGTTAATTTTTCATCATTAAGACTAGAAACAATGGTATTCTTGAGTAGTTTTGGAAGCCCAATAATATCCATCAAAATAAGGTACATCAAGGGTAAGAATTAAAAGTTTTTCTTTAAAATTTATTTTTAAGGGAAAACAAGGGAAGAGCTTGTTTAAACAAGAAAGAAAACAAATGAAAGCGTCCTCTTGGTTAACTTGACTCACTAATTCAGTTATAATTTGAATTTTCCAGTTTGCTATATTAGGAAAGCAGCACCTAGTCCTTTCAATATGACTCAGACATTGTGATTCCTTATATCAAAAATAAATCCTAGTTCCCCCACTTATTAAGGAGGGAACAGGACACCTAGATCCTGCTCATGAGCAAAATTATTAGACACAATTTGATAGTGTGTTACTTTTGCAGAATTAGGTTTATAAAGTCCTCTGCGTTTCTCTTTTTGTAATTATATCTTCTTTTTTTTTTTTTTTTTTTGCTTTTTTGGGTCACATTTAGCAATGCTCCGGGGTTACTCCTGGTGGTGTTCAAGGTCCATATGGGATTCTGGGGATCGAACCAGGTTGGTCGCATGCAAGGCAAATGGCCTACCTGCTGTACTCTTGCTCCGGCCCCTTAATTATATATTCTTTAAGTATATATTTACATATCTTTATTCTTTTACCTACAATTGAAGAGGAGCTTATGTTTTTGTTTCTCTAAAACTAAGTGTTTTTCTATTTTTTCAAAATTTTAAGGAAAAGAATATATTTCTGTATTAAAATAACTGAAGGCTTTGCCTTCTTTTTTGTAAGATTTTCAAGATCTGGAGATAACAATTTTAAACAATAAAGATAATGCAAAGTATTACCTGAATATTCAAGAAGAGCCAGAAGTATCCTACACTTGACCTCTGCAGAGAAAAAATAATGCCAGTTAGTTTTTTATTCTGCAACTTATATTACATTTAAGAGTGACAAAATTAACAAAAATATTATGTTATTAGAATATAATAATACTAGTCATAGAACATACCATTCTTACATAGCAAACTATATCAGTTCTACCCAGTGTTCAACACCCTAAAATGTCATTTAGTTTGAAATATTAAACTATGAAATGCCATTAAATCCTGCTTCCATTATAGATCATTCTTAGTATATATGTTGCAAAATTATATTATTATGATCAATAAACAGTTTATATTATTAATACTTCTAAATATATTTCTAATGCTTACAGAATTCCCATTGTTTATTATAGACTACAATTGTATACTTAGATAAAATTCATGTATTATATATTAATATACAGTATAAACATGTATTATTCATTTTTATAAGTAAAGATATTTGACTAAAGAGCAGAAATATACTAACACTTTTCTATCTAGAATTTCCTAACCCTAGAGTCAGTCACGTAGTTCTGATAAATGACGTCATGAATGTCATACTCAGTGCCATATATGCAATGAGATGTGTGTCCACTTGTTTCCTTATAAGGAAGAGTTTGTTAATAATAGGTTATATAAACACACTGATCTGATGTGCCCAAAATTATGGGCAATAAAAATGATTAAGTTACATTCTATTTTAGACAGTTACAAGCCAGAGACAAAGAAACAAACAACTAGTAAAAATATCAGGAAATACTTGAGACTGCATTAGATTTTACAAGTGAAACTACAAGAAAAAAATGATTTCTGGATTGAGCCAGACAACTTGTCTAATATAGCCAGCTCGGCAGGCTAATTGCTGAATTATTTTTAACTTAACCTCATCATTTTCTAGTAATGGTAACATCTATTTTACCTACTTTACAGGTTTTGTAGGAAACATAAATGTATATAAAAGCATAAGGAAGGGGGCCGGGGCGATAGCCCAGCGGGTAGGGTGTTTGCCTTGCGCGCCGGGCCTGTGGGGGCCTGGGTTCGATCCCCGGCATCCCATATGGTCCCCCGAGCACCGCCAGGAGTAATTCCTGAGTGCAGAGCCAGGAGAAACCCCTGAGCATTGCGGGTGTGACCCAAAAAGCAAAAAAAAAAAAAAAAAAAAGGCATAAGGAAATTACTTAAACTGTTATGTGTCAGAGAACACAGAATGATTGTTGTCTGAATCTAGTTTAACTAGTACAGAATCCTAGATGAATCTCAATTTTTTTTAAATTTAAGTTATATTTAAGTTACTAATGGAGTCAGTACAGTAGCTAAAATTGGGAAACAGTGCTAGAAAAGTAATATAGAAAAGATGAAATGCTAAATAGACAATAATCTATCATAGTAAAAAATTTATGATGCTATTAAGCCTCTGCAATTGGTGTACAATTAGAAAGTCTCTTGAAAAATGATTTTATTCTTAATTAGTTTGGTTAAACTAAAAATAAAAGTTTCCAAACTTTTGTTGCTCTAATTGCTTTCTGAACAAAAATGAATAATCATTCAGTGCCACCCACCCCTACAAATCTACCACCTTAAGCAAAATATAGAAAGCCCCACACCTATTAAAATAGGGGACATCTACCTCCCCCTCCAACCCAAACTCACACACATTGTTCCAGAACTGATATGCTCACTTTGGAAAACACCGATTTAAACTTAACCATCAGAAAATTGCTATAAATTCCCAGAAGTGTACTGAAATTTTGAACATGACATCTATCATGAACCTGGTAATAGTATATATTGAATTACTCTTTGTTCACAGTCCTTTGTTACCTTCTACCAGCCCTGGGTTTTGTATTGTAAGTATTTTTCTCTCTCCTGCATGCCCTTTGCATATTCTTATATTAGAACAAAAGTCCTTTGCATAGACACAGGAAGACTGCTAAGGCTATAAATTTGTGATAAAGGAGTTAATTTATTAACTCTGAAATATTTACTCCTGGGCATCCATCATATTTCCTAACTTACAACTTCAGTTGCCCTTAGATAGATTCTAGTTCATTACATCCAAAAGATGGGTACCCTCACTGGACTTGATGAACCCAGGGTGAGCTGTGAGTAAGCTACCCTGGCCTTAACATGGGACAGATTAAGTATCATAAAAAGGATAATAAGCTAAGAGCATGTTCATGGAACAATCTGTCCTGAAAAAGATAAGCAACTGATTTTGGGCCCTTTTGGGGTAAGCATAAAACTAATTTGAATTGAGAACTGGAATCTGGAATACATAGTGGATTGTACCCAGGAAAAGCCACCCTTAAGCTTACTCCCTGGTGTAGATAAATGTCTGTATCTCTTGCTATGTTTATATAAAATGACGAGAAATATTATAAGAAGTAAATGTTATACCAGTAAAGGAAAGGAGAAAACAATATGCCCTTAGCTGGAATTCTGCCTCTGTCCTGGACAGGTCTATAGCCCAAGGGCAAGATTCTATCTCTGGGAAGGTTCCCTGGTAGATTGCCCTGGGAAGGAAGGACTTTTACACCCTCTCATTGTTTTAGGGTAAAAGTCCATCACCTCTTGCATCTCCCAGCCTTTTGGGAGGATTTAAAGAGACTGACTTGAATAAAGTAGTATATCCTTGGACTAGCAAGGAGCCTGTGGTTCCGTTCCTTTCTCCATCTGTGGCAGCAGGGTGGGTGGTGACCATCATCAGTCCTGAAAGCACCAGAGGACCCTGCTGAGCTTCAGTAGTATACATGAATCATAAAATGTGGGAAATGTCATTCTAATTACTAAGACAGGAAAGGTAAAAATTAAACAGACTTGATGTAAAAATAATAAGCTCTTCATGATATTAAGACAAATAAAGAAAAGATGAATTTAAAAATTATACTGCATAAAAAATTAAGTGAAATTTCTGGCATGGCATAAAAAGTAGAAACATATGTTCACTAATAAATATTTGAAGTTAAGGTAATAGTGGCTACAATTCTATAACCAGCTATGGCATTCGCTATTTACCTAATATCAACAACTCTCTGTCACCAGTAAAATATCTTATAATTTAACTCATCCTGGACGCCATCTGTCTGAAGATAGGGTCAGATCCATAGGTGAGGGCTAAGTCACTTGAATGCCAAAGGCAAGTCTGAATCTTTACCTGTACTTTCAACCAACAAGCAATCAAGCAGAGGTTCCCAAAACCCCCTCAGAGAGTTAATAATTTGCTAAAATGACCTGGAACCAAGATTGTTCATATCAAAGACCACCAGTTTACTTTCAAAGGATAAAACTCAGGAAAAGACATAATGAAGAAAAAGATGGGGCAAGATATGAGAATATGGCGTGTCACCTCTTCCTTTTCCACACACACCATACACCACTCTTAATATCCTAGGATTTTATGAGGCATCATCATATAGGTATCACTGTCACTGTCTTCCCGTTCATCATCGATTTGCTCGAGCGGGCCCCAGTAACATCTCCATATGATGTCCTGTCTCATGCTAGTAGAGCCCAAGGCATTTGCTTGCTCCAGGAACATAAAGAGCCTCAATCCATTCCGGAATGAGGTCTATAATTGTTACTGGTATTTGGCATATATATCAAATACAACACGGGTAGCTTGCCAGGCTCTGCCGTGCAGGTAGCATAGTCTTGTAGGCATCTCTAAGTCCAGCATTTATTGATGAACCAGGCGGCCGCTGATAGGCTGGTCTGCTGGGTGGAGGTCTGACGAGAGAGAAGTCCAGATGTGGAAAATGGAGGCCCTCATGGAGTGGAGGGTCGTCTGGCTTGTTGCGAGGCTCTGCTGGGATGGTGGGCCAGGGCTAGAACCCACCATCCCTCCCGGGCGCCTCGTGAACAGCTGGTCACAGGGAGAGCCAGTAGCAGCTCTGCCCCCATGTCTGCGAGTCTCTTGACCGGCATACACTGAGCGGATTTAAGAAAGACTGCTGCAGGGTGGAACTCGATGAGCCGGGCGCTGATAGGCTGGTCTGCTGGGTGGAGGTCTGGCGAGAGAAGTCCGGATGTGAAAATGGAGGCCCTCATGGAGTGGGGGGGTCGTCTGGCTTGTTGCGAGGCTCTGCTGGGGTGGTGGGCCAGGGCTAGAACCCACCATCCCCTCCCGGGCACCTCGTGAGCGGCTGGTCACAGGGAGAGCCATTAGCAGCTCTGCCCCATGTCTGCGAGTCTCTGAGACTCTGCAGTCTGAAGACTCGCGGACACGTGATAGAAGTAATATATATCTGCCTGAGATACTACTGAGCATTTGCCCCTACATTCTTTTGCTATACATCCCTAACTTCAAAGTAATTCAGGCACCTACTAACTCTATTTACTAGACACCCCAAACACACATTTCAACCTACGATAGTCATTATGGTAAAGCAATGCAGAATTCCTTCAAGTTCTAGATTGAAGTCACTAATACAGATGTGTCAAGCAAGTTATACGATGAGCTATATAACCTCTCTGAAAAGGAATTTTGGAAGCAACTGTTAAAGATTCAAAAGGAGATCAAAGAAACATTGGAATACAAAGTCAATAAAATACGAGGACATGAGAGCAGAATTGAGTAAATTTCAGAACAAAGTACAAGCAGAAATGACCTATATTAAAAATGAGGTAAGTGAACTGAAAAACACAGGGAAGGCCTCCAAAGCAGAGTAACAGCTACTGAAGAAACAATTAGTGATCTCGAAAATGAGGTTCAGAGATTCTGTAGACAAAACCAGAAGATGGAGAAAAGACTCACAAACAATGAACAGACTACCAGAGAAAATCGGGATGAAGCCAAAAAGGAACAACATACGCATCATTGGGGTCCCAGAAGGGCAAGAAGAAAACCCTGATGAAGAAGAAACTGTCAAAGCCATCATCGCTGAGAAGTTCCCTGAACTGAAGAAAGCATGCTCCCAGATACAGGAGGCCTGTAGGATACCAGCTAAAAGGCCCATAGGATACCAGCTTTTAGCTGGTATCATATAGGTATTATTGACTAAATCACTGATTGTCTTCAGAGACTGAAATTGTCCTTGCATAAGGATTAGACATTATATTTTGGTATCCGAATTGGCTATGTATTTGCTAGGCTATTTGATTTCATTTTACATGTTTTTGGTTTATGCCCTGTGGCACTGAAGGTTTACTCTTGGCTCTGTACTCAGTGCTCCTCCCAGTGCTCAGAGGACCATATAGAGTGCGGGAATTGAACCCTGGCCACCACCATGGTGGTGGTAGGCTATATTTTAACCAGATAAGAAAATATGTCCAAAAGTGCTAGTACAAAATAAGAAGGTCTTACGTGTTGGGTATTTTAATTGGAAAAAGTCTGAGAAGCAGCCAGTGCAGGAAGGATGTTGTTCCCCTCTTCGCTTCACTGACCTGGGAAAGGCCATCGTGTTCACTAATACATATTTGAAGTTAACGTAATAGTGGCTACAATTCTGTAACCTCTGTGCTTGGAGGATACCCATTCTGATCTTCCAAGATAGACTCTGAGTACTGCAAAATAACAGTCTTGGCCAAGTGTTCCCTTATTTTACTCTGATGTTTCATGCCCTATCACATTTCCCCACAACCTTTCACTCTTCATCAAACTTATTAGAGGAACACATAGGCTAATCTTTACCTTGGGTCTTGCTTTGATACAAATAAACTTCCTTGTGCCATGCAAAACTTGTATTAAAGATATACATATGTTTTACGCTTGTTCCACCCCCTTGGTCAGTTTAATTTAGGGAGATTCAGACAAATAATTTAAATTAAAATTAAATATTTTTCCTGCCCCAATGAGAACATCAGAGTGAGGCCTTGTCAGCTATGCATACACATTGTAATTAAGGCACATCATGGCATTGTGTGAAATTTTCAGACAAGGTTTTACCTTCCACTAAACCATATCCTATCACTAGATCACTAGATCACTAGATCACTAGACATCCCATTGTTCATTGATTTCCTCGAGCGGGCACCAGTAACATTTCCATTTGATCCTATCACTTGCCAGTGTATCCCACTGGCACATAACCATATCCTATGAAAGAATAAAATGTGAAAGAGAAAGACCAAGATCAATTAATGCTAAACAAGTGAGATTAAGAGAGCCTCCACATGATAATAAGAGCTATTCAAGGATCCCAATGATTCTTCTTACTTCTCTCACATAGGTCAAATTCCACATGAATTACCAGAAAAAGCAGTTTTGCCTTCTCCCTTGAATATTCCTTGGTTAAGCTAAAGATTCACTATTTCTTTCCTTTTTTTTTCTTAACTTGAAAACAGCAACATGTTTATACACAAATATCAAAATGGGACTGGAGAAATTGTACAAGCAGGTAGAATGTTTTTTTTTTTTTTTTTTTTTTGCAAACAGTCAAACACAGGTTGGATTCCCCCAACATTGCATGTAGTTCTGGAGCCAGATCAGGAGTTGACTCACTATCTCTTAATGATTCATTTTGTATGGTGCAAATCACAGCTCTTTTTTTTTTAACATTTTATTATACCACCGTGAGATATACAATTACAATGCTGTTCACGCTTGGGGGGTTTCGGTCACACAGTGTTCCAGCACCCCGCCCTCCACCAGTGCCCCCAGCCACCACCCATGTCCCCGATTCCTCCCCCTCCCATCCTGCCTAAATGGCAGGTTCTTTATCTTCTCTCCTCTCCCTCTCTCTCTCCTCCTTCTCCCACACATTGTACACTTCTAAGTGCACTCGTACACTTAGAAGCCATCATTTGCATTTTTGTCTGTATTTAATGCTCAGTTCTATGTTAGCATCAGAACTTTAGACATTTATTCACACATGTTCCCTTCTCTATCTAAACTAACCTCTGACTCCCACGCTTGTGGTAATTTCCACTTTCGGTAAGATCACCTAGTATATTTATGTCATGCAAATAAATAATTCACAGCTCTTATCTAAAGAGTAACTACTTGTTGCTGAAACTTGCAACCAGATTCTGTAGAGTCCTCCCGCTCCCCTGACACCATGGCCTTAGTTAACTAGACCCAACAGCTCTTGAGCTCCTAGGAGCAAGAGTGGTACCAATATTCTCAACACATACCAATCAAGAAATATATGTAGAGAGTTGTCGTTCCTTTGTCTAATTGTGATAGGCAGAGCTAAGGGTATTCAAGCACAACTTGGGATAAAAAATCTCAGATTCTGAAAATGTATACCTTTTAAAAATTAAGGGTTTTAAATACAGTGGAAACAAGGGCCAGGAGGTTTGCTCCACGGTTGGAAGTCTGTTTCAACCACTTGGGGAAAAGACAGATGGAATGTGGAAGGCACTATTATGCAAAGATAATGATAAATGATCACTGTATAAGCATTGTGCTCTGAAAGTAGATAAAGGATCAAACATGATAACCTCTCAGTATGCTTATTACTAATCATGATGCCCAAGGGGAGAGAAAGAGAGAGGAAAAAATGAGGAAAAATGACTGCCATAGAGCAGGCTGGCGGAGTAGGGGTGTAGGGAGTGTGGCAGGTAGGTAAAGAGCACATTTGTGGTGGGAAATGTTCACTCATGGAGGGAGGGTTTTGAAACATTGTCTGACTGAAAACTACTAGAGGAAGAAGAGGGACGTTAAGTTGAAAAAGCCCAAGAATAAAGATAAAGATAAAAAAAGTTCCTAAGCCAGATAGCAAAAAAAGAAGCCGAAGAAAGAAGAGGAGCAGAAATGGAAATGGTAACATTTCGGGACTGGGCTAAACTTTCAGCTCTTATTCCATAATCATTTCGGCAAGAGCAATGAGTTATGATATCGGGCCTGATATGGAGGGGGCCTGTTAGTATTTAAAAAGAATCTCTAGAATAATTTTGAAAAAAAAATGGGGGCATGAGCGATAGCCCAGCGGGTAGGGCGTTTGCCTTGCATGCGGCCCATGCCCATGCCGGGGTTCGATCCCGGCATCCCATATGGTCCCCTGAGCACCGCCAGGAGGTAACTCTTGGGTGCAGAGCCAGGAGTAACCCCTGAGTATTGCTGGGTGTGACCCAAAAAGCAAAAAAAATAATAATAATTTTGAAAAAAAATTTTAGTGTTATGTGAAGTAGTGAAAACTGACTAGTTTTCAAGTTTATTAGATGTGAAGAGAGTAGGTATCATCTATTTGAAAAGGAACCGAGTAGACCCATGAAATGCATGACTTAGCAATGGAGAAAATTGCATTTGAAATAATAGGAAAACATGGATTATTCTAAACATTGTGGAAACCTTACCTATGATTTTTAAAATCACCTCCCATAAGAAAAACAGGTTATTTTGTAATTATTATGAAATTACAAATAATTTTATAATTATTATGAAATCCTTTTAAAACTAGGCATATATTCAGTCCTGTAAGAAAAAATATTTATAATTTGTACTTCAAAATCAAATCTTTTATATGCTAAACAAAACCAGTGACCTGCCGCAGTGTTTATAATTGCTGGTATTTGGACCAATATGCAGGCGGGTGCTGGACTATAGGTGTAAAAGGCTGGAGAACATTGGTCTAATTGAAAAGTGAGGAACAGTTCATTAAAGAAAATAGGGCTGGAGCAATAGCACAGCGGGTAGGATGTTTGCCTTGCACGCGCGCCCACCGGGTTCGATCCATGGTATCCCATATGGGCCCGAGCTCTTCCAGGAGTAATTTCTGAACGAAGAGCCAGGAGTAACCCTTGAGCGTCGTTGGATGTGACCCAAACAAAAAAAGGGTCAACATTAGGAATTAATCAACCATGCAAAAAAATTTTTTAAAGGAAAGGGTCTTTTCAGTTAATGTTTCATATTGGGAAATACTAATGAATTTAATATCAAAGTGTCTGGAGTTTAGAACATGTCAAAAATCAGAATTGTTCATGGGAGTAAAGATTTAGACAGGTTTATGGAGACTAGATGTGTGTGTGTTGGTGGGCATAGTCAGACACCTTGAACACTTAACTCTTTGACCTATCTGCCTGCCCCCAAGTGTTACGTTTTTTAAACTTTCCAATTTTTACTGGGCATCATAATTTACAATGCTATTAATGATAAGAGTTTATACTCATATTGTTTCAACACCCAGATTTATTACATTCGTTATAATAATAATAATAGTAATAATAATCTGGTTCTTGGTTATTTTAAAGATTCTTTAAATCAGTCTGGTGAGTAGTTCTTTTACTATTTTGAAAAGAGCCTGGACATAGTGAAGTAATCCCTAGTGCTCATATTATTTACAATTAATTGTTTTACATCCGCACTGACAGAGCCTGGCAAGCTACCCATGTCGTTTTTGACATGCCAGATACCAGTAACAATTATAGACCTCATTCCCATGACTTGATGGAATGGTTTGAGGCTCTTTATGTTCTTGGCATGGGAAGATACCCTTGGGCTATCTCACATGTGACAGGACATACGGAGATGTTACTGGTGCCCGCTCAATGTCGATGATCTGGGAAGTCAAGTGATCAAGTCTGTGACTGAAACCCAATCATGAACAGTCTTCTAACTGTATTTCATGGTGATTCAATAAAGCAATTTAAAAAAAGGTTTCAGTCCTGCATTAGAAATTAATATACCAAAACCAAACACGCTAAGAGAATAAACACTCAGTGTTGAATAATAGAAGTTAAAAAACACAAATTTCTAAGTTTGAGAATTTATAATCCAGATGTCAGGAATGAAGCATTAGAGAATTTACAGAGTAAATTAGTAGAGATAATTAAGATAAATAATATCTAAGCAAATGCCCTACCCACTGTGCTATCGCTCTGGCCACTAGACAAAAGATTTAATAATCACAAAATATACAAACTTTGCATTTAGTAAATTAAAAGACTTGTGATCTAGAGAAGTTATGGAACTAAAGAGATAGTATAGTAGGTAAGATGTTTTCCTTGCAAGTGGTCTACCTAGGATCAATTCCAAGCATCCCATATGGTCTCCTGAGCTTGTCAGGGTGATTCCTAACTGCAGAGCCAGAAGTAACTCCTAAGCATTGCCATTTGTGGGCCCAAAACAAAGCGAACAACAGTTAAGTTGTGTGCTGAGGTGTAAACTCTATTATCTTTAAGAGATTTTCTTCTATTAGCAAAATGTAAAGCTCTCTCTTATTTATACTAAAAAAAAGTCATTACTAGGGTTATACTTTAATTCTAGTGAACTTATATGCAATAGTAATAGAAAAGATTAAAAATTGTAATAGGTAGGATATATATATATATTTATATATGCACGGGATTCTCACACTATTAATATGTTGTGTCAAATCATCGTCATGAGAGACTGTCCAATACATCGAAGAATGTTCACTGGCATCTCAAGCTCCACCCACTAGTTGCCAACAGCAAATTTAGGATTTTGACAACTAAAATTGTCTATAGACAGCACTAGCAGCTAATATTGAGAAGATAGTATCTAAATTCAACATTTTAAGACTTAAAACAAATTTCATAATTCATAATTTTAACCATGCATATTTTGGAAATGTCCAAGACTTTCTTTCTACTGAAAAATCTTGCTTAATACAACATGCAATGAAATTCGCTGAAGTTTTCATTAAGTTTTATATCTCTAATTACAAGATGTTGGCGATATGAAACATTATCAGATATTGAGTAAACAATATTATGATAGTCACCAAGAAATATTCTTTTTTTTTTTTTTTTGCTTTTTGGGTCACACCCGGCAATTGTCAGGGTTTACTCCTGGTTCTGCACTCAGGAATTACCCTTGGCGGTGCTTGGGGGACCATATGGGATGCCGGGATCTAACCGGGTTGGCGCATGCAAGGCAAATGCCCTCCCCACTGGACTATCGCTCCAACCCCACCAAGAAATATTCCTAATAAAACAAATATAACTAATACATTATTTTATATGATATTTCTATTAAAATATATTTTATGAATAAATATAAAACAACAAAATGACTCATACAAATTTCTAATTATTTTGATTCTCAAAAAATATAATGAAATTTTAGGCTTTTTATAAAGTTAAGGTTCATGTGTTTTGTGACTCTTTTGTAAATTCACCTGATATTGTTTCAAATTAGAAAATAAAAAAAAAACTTTTTGGTTGGTTTTGGTTTTGACACACAGAACATTCTCAGGGTCACTCCTAGCTCTGTGGTTGGGAATTACTCCTAGAGGTTTTTGGGGCACCATACGGGATGCTGAGGATAGACTCTGGGTCAGTCGCATGCAATGAAGCACCCTAGCCACTGTACTATCACTCCATCCCCCGAATCAGACTTTTCATGTTTAATTTATCTTCAGAACTTTGATCCCTTATATCTTATGATTAATAAGCCCTTATCTCTGATTTAATTCAATATAAATAAAAGTTATATGCTTTGCTGACAAAAGGATTCTTGAAGGTTTCTGCCCTTCTCTATAATCTTTCTTCAGGAGATCCCTCCCATCATCAGGAGCTTCCTTAACTTCTTTCTCCTCCCTTTCCCGTCTCTCAACTAAACTCTTCTGAACTGGGTGGGCAGGGGGAAGGAATCTTCTTAATCTACAACATTTAGATCCTTGGAAATTCGGTGTTTTAATGTTCCTTTCTTCCCCTCCTCCCTCACTGTTTTGGCTTCTTTCGCTTTTCCTATAATAAAATCAGATTTTGGTGGATTGTTATAGGACATAATATTCCTTGTTTTTCAATCTGACCTTCAACAAATTTTCTGATGTTCTGTGCAAGACTCGGACACTGCTGGGAAGATTCCAAGGATCTTGCTTGATGTGAAGCCTTATCCTTTTGGGGCAGCACAATTTTGGCTCCATTTCCTGCTGAAATTCTAAATAAGCACAGAAAATCTCTCTTAATTCTCAATCATTTACCAAACATTTAACATTTGTATAAGCCCTTAAAGTTCAGAATTCTCTTTCATTGCTACTGTTGGAGGTAAGCGTCATATTGGTGATTTCTTTAGCTATACTAGAGGAGAAATTGTTAAATCTGATGAGTAAAACATTAATATCATGTTTTTAGTTTTCATTTTATTATTTTTGGGGCTCCCAAGTTGTGATCAGTAGGTATGGGGCAAATTTCCAGCAATATTTAGCCAACCAAGCTAGATGCTTCAATGCCAGGGCCCAAAGGTATGAGGGGCCACTAAGACTATCTCTTGCAGTTTTTAGAGGGCAAGTGGTATATGGAACAGAACTTAGGGCCTCCAGCATTCACGATATGCATCTAGGTCTATAAACTATTTCCTGAACCAACTTAGTATTATTATCTTATAACTATTAAGCCACAGTGAACATTTATTGGAAAGCTCTACTGCCACTATATTAATATCTACATCAGTAAATGACATCTCTAGGTCTTGTTCTTCAACAAACCTTCATCTGCTAACTCATTCCCCTACTATACAACCTGCAGGCAATATACTATTAATTTCTGCTGTGCTTTGGCTTTATGACTCTCTAGCTCCACTTTCATTTCCTAATTGTGTCTAAAAGTTGTTTTATTTCCTAATTGTGTCTTACAAGGCTTACTTACCTTGTAAGCCTCGGCCTGGGGTAAGGTACTTGGTTTGCTCAAAGGCCCTCACAACAGCTTGTCCTTTTAGGAGATTGGTAATTGAATCCACCTACAATAACATAGGGAATATGTCTCATAACACAGAAGAAATATTTGAAAAGGAAATTTGGAAAAATATTTTTTTCTTAAAGCAGCAATTATTTTTGAAATCTCATCAAGATTTTGAAATTTATCGTTAAAATGCTAATATTTACAACTGCATGCTTTACTATCCTAACATATATTAACATAGAATACAGATTTACTTTATAGAATAAATACAAGTTCTATAGGTATTAAATAAAACTTGACCAGTTGTCAGAAAATATTTCAAAATGTACCAAACTTACAATTTTTAGCTACAAATATAATGCTTTTGAAAGAGTGAAATATCAATATAAACACCAATATGTAACCCAAGACAAGCTTGTGCTTCATGAAATTAATGATAAAGTTGAGTACAAATGTTGAAAAGCTGCCTGAAAATCCACAAATAAAAAAGAACTCATAACCTCTAATTTTCTAAGAACTATAAAATATTTGATAATCACAATAATCCTTTGGGTTACTTGCTGAGTAAAGAGACTATCTGGACAGACTAAAATATTTCTATCCTAACTCCAAGCTCTATATTACATCTCAAAATGGGACTTCTGACAGGGTACTTTGTAGAAAAAATATTCACAACTGTTCCAGTCATACCTGGCTGAAAAGATGCTCCAGGCAGCTGTGAATCTTGTCCTGTTTATCGTGAGAAATGCGAACACTTAGGGGAAGCTCATCACCTAGATACATATGAAAAATGTCAAGTTGGATACTTCAAAAGATTTTAATTTAAATGAAATTGAAAATAAAAAAAGTGGGGTTGTGGGAAGGAAGTTGTGAGGAAGCTGACACTGGACACAGCGGTGAGACCAGCCTCGAATACTGTGTTTCTAAATGCAACTATCATTACTTTTTGAAATCTTTAATAAAATATTTTTTGAATAAAGAAAATAAACACAATGTCTGATTAGAAACATTCAGTTTTCATGCTCAGAAAAAATATTCTAGAGTCAGGGACGGCAGTTCAAAAGGATGGAGCTTATGCTTTGCACGAGGTTTGATCCTCAGAATTGCATGATTCCCTGAACACTGGCTGGTAACTGCCGAAGTGAGCACTGTGCCAGAATAGCTCATAAATCTCACCAAGAATTACCTGAGGGCACCAAAACTGAAATCAAAAAAAAAAAAGGAAAAGAAAAGAAAAGAGGAGACAAAATAAAACCAGAATTCCCAAGGACTTAATAGAGATGAACAAATTACTGCTCCTTTAAAAGAGGTTAAAGCAGATACCACACATCAATAATTTTTTCAAATGGTGTGTTTTGCTAATATTGAATGGATACAATAAATTTCATATTTAAAAATGATATTTTTCTATTGTACAAAATGTTATTATTCTTAACAGTCCAAGTAAGAATATTATAGCAGTGAGGCCAGTTGAGCCACTGCTTTACAAAGAAAGACAAGACAAGAAAAAAAGAAAACAAAGAAAGACAAGAGGGCCCAGTCAATCCCTGGCATCATTCAGTTTCCCAAGCACTGTGGAGGGTGACTTCATAACGCAAAGCCATAGTAGCTACCAAACACTGTCAATGTCCCCCTAGACAAAAACAAGCCAGAAGATACTACAGCAGTACCACTCCTCTCCATCACCCATACAAAGGCTAGCTCAAAAGTGCAATCAAACAAATTCTTTATTTTCAAAGCCTTTTACCTCTTTTCCTCTGTTCATCATGCCTAATGCTTTAGTCATAGTACATATTTTGCATTCATCCCTCAGCCTTCACAACACTAAAGACCATAAAATATGTATTTCTTTCATGTCTTTGTCACAGTTTAAAATGACTTTGTCAAACATATGAACCTTAAATGTATTTTATGTGGCTACCATAAACAGTAAGTAAAAAGTAAAAACCTATACGGATCAAAGAGATTGATCTTTTAAAACTCTGTCCCAGAAGCCAGCCTTGAAAATGCATGTGATTGACCACACACCTGAGTCCATCTCGTCGCTGTGAAAGTAGGAGCTGCACTGGCTGCTGCAAATGCTGGTAAAGGCCGCGATGGAGTTGCGGTTGCTATTACAGTCACTGAAAAAGCCAATGATACGTTACTTGGCCAAAATCTCTGTGATTTCTTGAGATAGATAAACATGGGCCATAGTCTATATGACATGTTTTTCCTTTTACTGTTTTAAAGGGAAATTGTGAGAAAGATCTAAAAAAGGTCAGATTCATGTGGAATTTTTTAATTGAATTTCTTTAATTTATTGATAATCTATATCCCAAATCTATATCACCTAATCTATATCCCAAAGACACTTGTAGGACATAGTCAGAAACCTAGAAGTTAAACCAAACTCAAAAGTTCATCATATATCTAGTTAATGGCTTATACCAGTCACTAACTCATTTGCTAATAGAGTCAAAGTCTTATTTCCTGACTTCCTTTCAGTCCCTTCTGAGAGCGTAAAGTGAAAATCATCAGTTGTTCTCCAGCTCTCTCAGGAAGCAGAGGCACCTTGTTTCCTCAGAGCTCGGCAGTGACTATCTCACCTGCCAAGACCCAGATCAGAGTAAAAGTATAAAGGAATAAATAGTTAAAAGTCTATGTATTAATGGATGGAGGTGAATAAACTGTTCTAAAATGCATGATAAATGTTCACAAAACATTGTCTTTCATATGCCAGAGAAAACCATTGGAGCACAAAGCTAAACTCATATAGTGAATCATAAAATAACGGCAGACATCTAATGTATAGAAAAATGAATGCAGACTGGAGAGGGAAGGTTTTTTATTTGGGAAAAGCTAAAAACACCCTATATTCTTCCCTTAATTATAGTTAAAATGTTAGAAAGTCTTTTTATTTTTGTCAATAAACTTCAGGTTCACTGATTTAATTGAATTATTTGCATTCAAGTTGTGAAAATTATTTTTAAAATGAAGGACAAACTGTTCATTAGATTATATATTTATCCATGATAAAGAGATCTATTAATACAACACTGTAATTTCATTGAACAATTTCTATGATTTTTTAATTAATTTTTTATGAGGAAAACCAAATACTAAATAAAGAAAATATTTATGGCAGTGAAAAAAAGTCTATGTGTATATATGGTCAGATACAGATAGTAGGAATTGTGCAGGATATAAAGAATCTTCTTGTGCTCAGAATAAATAAAAAGGAGACTTGTTTTACGTTTGAATTTAAAATGTCAACTTTAGCCTATAAGGAGTCTTTGAGGGTAATTTTTATTACTTGACACTAGACCTTAAGGAAAGGAAGTATTTTAGATAGATCATTTCCTGCTGAGTAGAATCAATAAATTCCTATTAAAGAGAATATTGTTATCTTTGGTTAACTAAAAGTGAATGAAATGGTAAAATTTGGTTAAACTTAGTTATGTCTTATTCAATTTCTAGGAATAATCAATGCACATGCTTATTCAGAACTGTTTCACAGAGACATTGGGATAATAAAGAGAGAAATTGGGAAGGACTGGAGTGATAGTACAACAGGTAGGGCATTTGCTCAGTGAGTAAATCCAGCTCAACCTAGGATCAATATCCGCATCCCATATGGTGCCTCAAGCTTGCTAGGAGAGATTCCTGAGCTGATAGGAAGTAAGCCTGCTGGGTGTGGCCCCCAAATAAGCAAATGATGAGAGAGAGAGAGAGAGAGAGAGAGAGAGAGAGAGAGAGAGAGAGAGAGAGAGAGAGAGAGAGAGAGAGGAGAAGCTTGGAGCCAGACCTCCCGGTTTCTACAGGTCATTTACGTGGAATGTGAGCTGCAGCTTCTTTACACAGTGGCACTAATATCATGCCAGAGATGTTTCTGCTAAATAGCTCTGAAATGGCTAACAATGATTTATTATTTATCAGCTTTCACTATGAAACACTCTAACAAGCAAAAGGGAATAAGAGCATCTCAGGCTTCAACCAATATAAATGCCAGAGAGCATCATCGGTGGTTCTGACAGTCTCTATATAAGGGATGACTGTTTACAAGGACAAAATTGCTTTCAATTCAGATAGGTTACTGGAGAAGCTGTCATGTGGCATTCTGGTAGAAAGGCGACAAGTTGGAGGAATATGAGATTGGTATATATGCCCCTGCACATTCATAATGAAGTTTAACAACCATACTCAAAACTGTGATGATTTGTAGTGGGGATTTTTACAGAGATCACAAGTAAACTGAAGGAATTAGTGTGAGCCTTAATACAATAAAGTCAGTATCCTTGTGAGCGGTAACTTGACAGACAGACATCAAGCAAAGAGAATTCAAGGGGCGAGGAGGCTATCTGAAGCTGAGTGAGAACTTCTCTCACCCCACAAGCCAACAGAACCATGCTATGGATAACTCATTCCTTAACTTTAGCCCTGGAACTGGATTTTTAATGAGGCATTGTTTATGCGATTGAGTTCTTGGTAATTCATTACAGGAGCTCCAGATATGTAGGACAGAAAGCATGTTGGAGAAGACAGAGAAAGGTGTTCACAGGGGTGGACCAGAAAAAATTTAGTCAATTGGTTTTAGAGAACAGTAAGAAGAGATAAAATTGGTTTTAAAAAGTACAGTAAGAAGAGATAAATAACTCCAAAAATCTTTATTTACCATCCTATAGCTCAATGATCAGAAACAAATATTTGGGGGAAATTTTAAATAGAACAATTTGCTTATCTGTGATATTGCTACACACTCTATAACAGAAAAGTTTTTCAAATTAGGTAGACTTAGTGGAATATAAAACATGCTTCCAGGGATGGGAGAGATAATAATTAAGGCAATTAACTTGCATGATGCCAACCACAGTTGTTGAGGGCACCACATGTGAATCCCGGCTCTACCCGGAGGGAGCCCTGAACACAGACCCGGGAGTAAGATGTGGACACTACTGGGCACGTGCCCCAACGCTCATACCAACAGAGCATATCCAAATTTCTCAGGTCATAAATGAAGAGATTTGAAAGGATACACAATCACCCTATGGTTTATTTAAGATGGGTAATAACAAGAGATATTTTGTGAGAGCAATGAATAAAACAATAATGAAAGGTTTGAAGATCCTGATGGAAAATCAGCTCACATTTGACTGTGTTGTCAGCATGAGTTTATGGAATTAATGAATTACCTGTAAGAGTCTCTGTTACTGATTGTGTCATGACCTGAATCTTCCTGCTCATCTCCCGCCACATTAAAACAGGCAGCGCTTGCAATTTCTTTCTCCCTTCTCATTGTCACTGTCTGCTGGAACTATACACTCTGATGTCTTGCGTTCTAATTTAGGAGAATACGTAATTGAAGACAGAAGGCTGCAATATAATCATTAAAGGAAAGAATTAGATACATGCTTTTTGAACTGACTGCACAGATAACTGCCTCACCTACTGAACATAATATAATAGGTTTACAAATATTTCTGGAGAGCTTCCATATTTCACACAAAATAAATATTCTATACATGAAAAGCCTCTCACACAAAGTTCATGTTTTCTTCTCAAAAGAAGTAAGCAAAATAAAACTCAATTGAGAGTGCAAAGTTCTGTTCAAATACTACGAATGTTACTTAATAACCTTGTGATGGTAAGAAAGCCAAGAGAACTCATCTAACATCATGTAAAATGAGAACAGTAGGAATAACTGGCCCAACTGACTGCTGTTTGGGCGAATAAGAGGGTCATGTTTGGCAATCACACTGGCTGCCACCTGTCTCCCCAGTCATCATCACTGATGGGAATACTGGGGAACTCAAAAGTGTTGATCAAATATGAATGGGCTTGGATATGTCCTCACTGGTTTACTCAGATATGAAAACCCACCTACACAACACCTGCTTTGGGGTTCTTCCAGATTTTCTTTATTTGTAAGAGCAACATGGCCTACGTGAATATTGTGGAGATTGTGCATACCCATGACCAATATAGTCAAGAGGAATTGTGGCACACCTGTGCAGAGGAAGAAGTTTCCTACCTGGCTGAAGACTGCAATATTATCTCAAACTAGCATTGAACTTGTTGTGAACATTTCACAGCACTCACTATACCACTTTTGATTTGTGTGTTGGGCAGTGTACTAATACAATTAAAAACAGGGCAAGCCATGGCATCAGTTATTCCTATCAAGCCCATGCTATAAAATTTGCAAGACAAACACAATCTGAACAATAATTGGTGAACACATGGTTTTTCTAACCAACAATCATCGTCTCATTCGCCAAGTACATTCTGTTCTGGTTAATAGCTCATATATACCTAACTGAAGACATTTTCACAGCAATCTCATGTTTATATTATTCCAAAACTATGAAAACATTGTATACCTTGAATGTTTTTCATTATCCAAGGCCTTATATAGAGTAAAACAATACTCACAAAGTGATTTTAATAATTAACTAAATACATTCACAGTATTACTGTTCATAGAGATGCAGAGGTATCATTTAACAAAATTAACAAAAATCTCTGCCTTATTGGACCTTAAATTCTACTGGAGGAAATAACTAATAAGAAACTTAACTAGGGGCTGGAGCAATAGTCTAGCAGGTAGGGCATTTTTGCCTTGCACGAGGCCGGCCCATGCCAGCCCGGGTTCAATCCCGGCATCCCATCTGGTCCCCTGAGCACTGCCAGGAGTAATTCCTGAGTGCTGAGCCAGGAGAAACCCCTGAGCATTGCTGGGTATGACCAAAAAAAGCAAAAGCAAAAAAAAAAAAAAAGATAAAGAAACAACTATATAGTATTAGATAGCAACAAATATAAAAAAAAGAAGGAAAGAAGTGAAGCTAAAACCCAAAATAATAAAGCCAGGTAGAATCTGACCATGATACTCTATTTAAAGAAAAATTTGGTATATATTAGCTTTTAGACACTAGTGAAAATGGAGAAGCTGTATTATTATATTGCTCAAGGACCTATGAACATTTAAGTGCCTGAAAGCTATGAATTTATTTTAAATGCAATGTTTCTATTTGGAAAAGTACGTTATGTCTTGTGAGACATAATGTGCATTTATTCATTCCCTCCACCCTAAAGATGAGAACATTAGACTAATTCCAATTACCCACGTTCCATTCTGCAGAGTTCAGAGCGATGTACTCTGAATACCAAAGAGAAAAGAGACACAGGAATCCTCACTGGGCAAGGACTCCTCTGTGCTTTATGTGCCTTTTATATTGGAAGTCATGGGGCTAAATAAGTTTTTTCAGTTACATGAATTGTATTCACATATTTGCTTTCATTTTCAACAGCTGCAATCATGCTTACACTGACCCTGTGGGAATAAATGTCAGGCCAATAAACAAGTGATAGATAGCTGCTCTTGACGCCAAGTTTGCCCATAAAATGTTTATATTCTCTTTAAAAAAGAGATAAGATATGGCAATGACCAAAGTAAAGACTTAAGACATTTTCCTTGCATGAGGTAGACCATAGTTCGAACTCCAGCACCACATGGTTCCTGAGTACTTTAGGGTGCAAACCCCAAGCACATAGCTGGGAATAACCCTCGTACTATCTGGTTTGGTGCAATCTCTCTCTCTCTTTCTCTTTCTCTCTCTTTTTCTTTCTCTTTCTCTTTTTCTCTCTTTCTCTCAACATATATGCATACAGATAACCCTTCTTACAGTTTGCTTTTTCTCATAAACTGTAATGTTCTCTCTAATAAAAGAGAACATTAATGGTGTTGTTACCCTCACCATTGTTTTCATCATGCTAACATTTATTGACAAATTACCTTTATGTCAGGTACTTTGCTAAACAGGAATTAATTCACCCAGTGTCTAAAATAACATCATGAAATCTTTAGTATGGTCATTATCATCATCACCATAACCCATGCTGGAGGTGAGATAGCATGTACTTTGCCGATGCAGTAGAGCCCACCTCCCTGCACCCGCTCACATATCCTAGACTGGAGAGCTGCTCATTAGGATGGTCACACATCCCTCCCAGCTTGGCCACATGATGGCATCTTAGCCTACTACTGACATCTGATACTATTTATTAATTTGCTCTTACAACACTCCAGTTCTATTTTAAAATCTAATAAAAAATCTCAAACTATTATAATTTATTTTCCAATTAATATGTTTAAGATCAAGTGTCATTAAACCAGAGAATAGCACATAAAAATTAAATAGCTTTAGCTTCCTAAGATTCACAAAGGCATCATAATATAGAAATTTCCTTCATTTCTGCCACAATACTGTAAATAAGTCTAGTCTATAATTCTATCTTCAATCTGAACTCAGTAGGATTTAGTATTAGTACTGGAAGTGTTTCCAAGTCATAGGGGAACCAGACTTCCTGATCAGACTGTATCAGCATCAGGAACAAATGACTTCCAGCAAGGACAAGCAACAGGATGGAGTGATGCGATTTCTCCTAAAACTTTGGGGAAGCATCTGAGATTTACTTCTATATTCCAAAAGACACTGTGGCTGAGTAGGATAATTACTATATAGTGAGAAAATAGCTTGATAACTGGATTTCTAATAAATTTGTCAAACTCAACTAAATAGCAGAATCTCTGAGCACTAAGGGCCACAGGGAACCCAGACATGTGGACAATAGCACTGTTTTAAAGTGATTGTACTGTATGCTAAACTATGGAGAAGATATTTATATTTAGAATTAAATTACATGGTACACACAGAAGATCAATGAAGCTTCTCAAATCATTTGCTAACTTCATGTCACTTTTGTAACACACAGATAAGTAATGAGTTTTATTAGAGTTACAGAGGGTGAAAATCTTAAGTAAAATAGGTGATCTGGGGACCAGAGTAACAATACATCGGGTAGGGCATCTTCCTGCATGCAGCCAACCTGGGTTCAATCCCTGGCAATCCCTTATGATCCCTGGAGCACCACCAGGAGTAATCCTGAGCACAGAGACTAGAGCAATCCTTGAGCATCACATTGGATGTGATCCCAAAACCCCCTGCCCCCAAAAGTGGGGAGTGGCTGATTCTTTTCAGTAGTTTTTGGTTAATAAAAATAACTTAACTCTTTTCTGTAACTAGCATTTTAAATATAAACTATTCAAAATAAGGTAAGCAGGTGATAGGAAGAGTAACTGGCTCCTACTATTTTTGTAAAATATATCTGTTAACTAAATTTCAAAAGAAAAGTCAATAAATTAGTTAAGACAGACAAAGTCTGAACATTTGCCCAGTACTGAAAATTCAATGCAGTAGGGGGTCAATTCTCTGAGGCAGTGTATGCTCAGAGTCATCCATAATTTTGCCATCGACAAAGGAATGTCTCATCTGAAAAGCAGGGAATAACATCTCTTGTCCTAAGTAGAATTACTGAATTGGACCAGATGTTCTCCTAAAATCCCTGTGAGGTACATAATGCATGATTCAGGGCCACTATTTCTTGCCTAATTAATTAAGATTCTTCTCTTAAGTACTTCTTAAATACCTCAGGTGGAAACCTGATTTCTATAACAGAAAAACATGGATTTATCAAATAAAGCAACATATGATATACTAAAATACTTACTTTCCTATTAGTAATTTTAAAAACAATTTGACTTGTCATACACTCACTTAAAAATAACTGTTCTAGCAATGTTTCATATAATCACTTAAATTAACTATTCCAGTAATGCTTTAATGTTCAATTCATCTGTAACCAGGAAACAGATGTTATAAAATATATTTTTAAACTAGTATTTAGGCCTGAGAGAGAGTACAGTGGACAGGGCACTTGCCTTGCATGCAATAAACTAGTGTTCAATCCCTGCTATCCCATATGGTCCCCAAGCACAGACACAGGAGTAGCCCTAATCACTACAGGGTGTGTCCCAAAAGGCAAAAACTAATTAGATAAAATTAAAACTACTATGTTATATAAGGAAAGCATAATTTGAATTATAGGTTAACTAACAAAAATTCGCATAGTTAATTTTCAATATTTGGGTGCTGACAGTGGTACAATGAGTAGAACATTTGCCTTGCATGCAGCCAACCCAAGTTCTAGCCCAGAACCCTATATGGTCTTCTAAGGAAGCTAGGGTTTTCCCCTAAGCACTGCTGGGTGTGGTCCCCCAAAATCAAATAAATAAACTTTTCAATACTTTTAAATAATTTTAGCAATGCAATATATCTTGGGGGCAGAAAAGTGTACAGCAGGTAGAATGCTTGCCTTGCATGTGGCAAACCTGGTTTAATTCCTGGCACTCCGGACAATACTCTGAGCTCAGCCAGGGTGACTCTTTAGCATTGAGTCAGAAATATGGCAGGAACACCACATATTTGAAAAAATGAAAGAGAAAAGAAATATAGAGATTGTCGGGGCTCTGGCCAGCAGCCCCAGCACGAATGAGGGAGACCTAGATCTTGCCGGACTTCATCCCTGCAGAAAAAGGAGAGATATGGACTTGGGAGAAACTCTGCCTTGCCGCTGCTAAGAAAGGAAGGAAAGACATTGACACCGCAGGGAGTTCTGGATAGCAGTACTTGTATTACTGAGCACAGTTTAAGCCTTTTTATACAATATTTGGGTGGAGGGGGCATAAGCACAAATCACAGGATATTTGCAAGCTCCTGGGCCTTTGCAGCAGATAACAATCACAGATTTAGCATTTGCAAGGTAGCAATCATTGATTTCCATATTCCTGTGTTCAGAAGACCAGGCACATCCTGCCTCACCTTAGATGTAAATCATTTGCCTGCCAGTCTCCCATTGGATAAGCACAGATGTCTTTCACGTAGGTGTAAACTCTTAAGCATCTGGAGCTCCACTGCCCTGAGAACAGGGGCCCACCTCTGGGCCCCATCCCCAGGGCTTTATGGCAGGAAAGTGCCAGGCCCCAATACTAGCTGCTTAGAGCCCAACATGAGATGTCTAAAAGGTGATTGTGATATCTAAATTTCAAAGATAAGTAAAAATAACATACAGTATCAATTCTGACTTCGTTGATATGTCTATAACAAATGCTTAGAGTATGCTTTAACTTATTCATGTCAAATCCAAATTAGCCAGAGAAGTCTGAGATGATGATAATGATGATGATGAGCATTAGAGCTAATAAAGATTTGATGGGAATGAAAACCTATAATTTTTTAAAGAGGGCACAATGACAAGATTTCATATTCTGCTACTTTTGAAAATACTCAATAATGTCAATTGGTGGATAAGAGTGGATAATAGACATGATGGTAGGAACACTGTTTGTTTCTTTTTTGCTTTAATTTTTTTTTACAGTCTACACCACAATTGTGTAATTTGCTATTTTTCTTCATTCTGTTCTATATCTGAAAACCTGCTACCTAGACAAATAGACAAATTCCATGTTGTCTATTTTATTATTCTCATTTATTTATTTTTCAAAAGTTTTAGGTATTTAGACTTCCATAGAACTATTAAGAATATAGTTTCAGGCATATAATGCTCCAATACTAAACCCACCACCGTGTTAGTGTCCGTCCACAACTCTCCCAATATTCCCTTTTGCCTCCACCCTGACCTTTCCTCTTTAGCAAAATCATCTTTAAAATCACAGTTGTTAAAGTTTGGGTCATGCTTAAAAACACTGTTGACTCAGAATTTTCACGTACACCGTTAAGTACACAGTTATCTCACCACAAAAGTATCCATGACCCTCAATCAATGTCCTCGTGTTACCTGAAGTCTGTGTCATCACTTCATCCCTGTGCCCTGACACATGAGCCCCTAACCTGTTATTCCCATTTCTGTAATTCAGAGCCAAGGGTTACTTGTTTGTCTCTACACCACATATAACTGATAAGAGCCAGTACTTTCCCTCCCATTGTTTAATATGAGATTCTCCAGTTCCAACCAAGTTGCAGAAACTGCATTATTTTATCTTTTCTTGTGACTGCATAGTATTTTGTGCATAAATATACCACAACTTCTTTTTTTATTTTTTGCTTTTTTTGGGTCACACCCAGCAATGCTCAGGGGGTTTCTCATCGCTCTGCACTCAGGAATTACTCCTGGTGGTGCTCGGGAACCATATGGGATGCAGGGTATTGAACCCCCGGCTGGCAGGGCCAGCCACGTGCAAGGCAAACGCCCTACCCGCTGGGCTATCACTCCGACCCGACCACAACTTTTTTTTTGGAGTCACCCAGGCGATGCTCAGGGGGTTACTCCTGGCTCTGCACTCAGGAATTACTCCTGGCAGTGCTCGGGGGACCATATGGGATGCCGGGGATCGAACCCGGGCCTGCTCAGGCCGGCCACATGCAAGGCAAATGTCCTACCTGCTGGGCTACCCCCGGCCCCAGAGATCACAATTTCTTTATGGAAGAAACTGTAGTTGACTTTTGGATTATTTCTATAACCTGTCTACTAAACTAATTCCTGCAATGAAAATAGCTTTACAAATTAATGTTTTTGTGTTTTAGATAACAAGAACTGAAATTGAAGGTCATATGGGAATTCTGTTCTTATACTTTTGAGAAATCTCTGTACTATTTCCCATAAGGATTGAATTTGATAACATTTGCACCAGCAGTGAATGGTAATTTTTTTTACAACACTGCAGTCAATACTGGTTGTTTATTTTCCTTTTTAAAATATCATATTTTTGGGGCCGGAGCGATAGCCCAGCGGTTAGGGCGTTTGCCTTGCACCACGGCCAGCCTGTGTCGGCCGGGGTTCGATCCCCCGGCATCCCACAGGGTCCCTGGGCACCGCCAGGAGTAATTCCTGAGTGCAGAGCCAGGAGTAACCCTGAGCATCGCCAGGTGTGACCCAAAAAAAAAAAAAAATCATATTGTTTTATCCATACCTAATTGCCTAGAGTAAATATGAAACAATCACATATCACATGTAGAAAATCATTCAGCTGTTAAATTTTTAAATAAGGATCAGTCAATCAGTTACTATCTTTATTTTTAATTAACTTCCTATTCTTCTCTTGGTTAAAAACTTCCAAATTACTAGCACAGCTATTTGCCTTTCTTCTAAGTAGACATTACTTTAATCAGAAGAGAAAGAGAGAGAAAGAGGGAGGGAGAGAGAGATAAAAAAAGACAAAAAGACACTGGCCACTGGCCCCAACATAAATGTTTCTACATTTATTCATTTACTAAATATGCTAAGGATTTTTCAGTATTTTATAGTTCTTGGAAACATTATCTGAACACATATACAGCAAATACTATGCCCTATTCTATAAAATATAAGGATTTTCCCTCTATTTGTTAGTTCCTACAGCAATTTCAATTTAATATTTTCACAGTATTTTTTCTATAATAAAAATTTTCCTTTACTTGCTCAGTATTAAATGCTTCCTTAAAAATAAGTCTATATCTGTGTCATATTTCTCCTTTTTTAAATGTGTTGAAGAAAAGAAAATCTAAGTTGTCAGCAAAAATAAAAAAAGAAAATGCTAGATGTTCAAGTGAAATATTTAAGTCTATGTTATCAGGTCCTTTTAAAGGTTTAATAAACAGAACACTTACTCATCTATTTGACAAACACACATCTCCACCTCTTTCAGTGCAGTCTGAAGTTTACCCAGCAGTTTCTGATAGATGTCTTGGGTCTCTAAGTCCTCTTCCTTTTAGGAAATAACGGAGACCATTTCCGTCCTGCTGCCCCAGAGACAGGCCTGAAGGGGCCGCCATGGTTGTTATTGTATGTTGAATGTATACCATAGGGCTCAGCTTTCCTGAGGAGTTAAAATAATCCCAGAAATATGTTTAGCACATTTTACCCAAAGTAACAATCCAGTGACATTCATTTCAATTTCAGGCTGTATAAAATAAAATGGCAGTACAATACAAAAGACAAAAATTAATGGAAAAATATTATATGTTCCTGAATTGGCAGAATTAACATTTTTAAGATGGTCATCCTACCTAATGCATTTGTAGCATCCAGTGTAATACCTATCACATTTTCAGTAGCATTTTCCACAAAAATAGACTAAATGTTACTAACGTTTTTATGACATTGAAAAATATCCCAATGGCCAAAATAATCCTCAAAAACCAAATAAATCACTATTAAAAGTGGATAAAGGACATTAAAAACTACTCTACATTATAAAGAAATATCAGCAAGTTGTTATTACATAACACAATTGAGAAGCTGTATCTGTATTCAATTAATCTTTATAGCACTGTCATTAAAAACTGCTAAAATTTAATAAAGAATACATACAGTTTTAGTGAGTTGCGATTACAGGCTGAGCATATAGTTGGAGCCCATGTCCTGTAATGATGGCGCAGACGCCATTATGTGCCTGGCAGCTGCTCCTCCAGCATTTTCTCCTAGTTTCAGGGCAATTTCAGATTAATGGCTCACACAAAATGAGCTATGCCTATCATACACATAAAGAAAAGCAATCATTCTTCAGCTATCCAGCTCATGCTTCAAATATGTGAAGCCACGGTTTGACCCTCAGAACTGCAATCAATCTATGATTTAAAAGATGCTTTAATTTAAAAGTGCTTAGCTCCACTTTCATTCTAAAAAAGTTAGATATACTCACCAAATGATAACGCTGAGAAAGTCTTTATAAATGTTTCGAGTTGCTTACATATCAATAATCTATCAAATTTCAGGAATACAGGAACAGTTTTAAGTGCTAAAATTATTTTCTGGATAATAAAGCTTCAAAAAACTAGCATACCTTGTTCAGAAGATTTATTTTCTTTATCATGAGAATTATGTTTCCTACTGTCCAACTGAACCCCAAATGCACTCCCCAGGGAAGTGGAGGTTTTGGGATAAGAAACTTCCATCACGTTAACATGGCAGTTGGTTGGGCAGAAATCACTGCTGTGTAGAGGGGACAGTTTTGATTTGGCTTGTTTAAATGTGGGCCAGGCTCGATTCTTTAGTACACGAGAAAACTGTAAATTAAAAAGGAAATTAAAAATAAGTTGAACACACAGGATAACTCAAGGATTTCATTTCCTTCCTCCATAGTAAATATCAAAAGAAAATTAAACTATGCCACCAACAAAAGAGAAATAAGTCATAAGTTACTAGAAATAAAATTGATACTTTAAAATCCATACATTCCTAAATATACAAAGTAACACAGGCTGCAAGTACATGTGATTCCTTTGAAATTCTGTTTACACACTAAAAGAAATAAATTGCAGTGACCTCTACCACTTACTAAGACTAAAATCCAGGGTTCTTAACAGCTGAGAGATTAATCAGTGTCCTAATACCAGTAGAAAAGTTAAATCCAGAGAGTGAAGATGGTAAAGCAGGGCAGCTGCAGTTCAAGGGTGAAAGAGATGGGATAAATACAAGCGTCACAGAAACAGCCTAAACCCGAGTCGCTGACAATTAGATCTGATCCCAGAATAGCCAACTGTACTATCCTCACCTCCAGCAATCAAAGGTAAATACTTGATTCAGGATAAGTCTAAACCAGTTGTGGCTTCATATTTCTCAAAACAAAGTCAAATTCAAGAGATATGCATGACTTTTAATATCAGTCACTGTACTTCTTAAAACCTTGTAATGAGTCTATCTCAAACCTACCTAACGTTTTCCATAATCTCTATCAGGGCATGATAAAACTTCTTCCACTCAACCACCCTTTTCACCCATGAAAATTTTGATAAGCTCTGATGATACAGGTACACAAAACAAGGTAGGCAAATAAAAGTTTACTAACAATAAATCATAGCTATGTATTTTAAAATCACCTCCTCATTCATTTTCACAAACCTACATGGGGTTGCAATGTACAGTTTAAGAAGTTAGGATCTAACCAGTATCACTGTATCACTGTCTTCCCGTTGTTCGTTGATTTGTTCGAGCGGGCACCAGTAACACCTCCATACATCCTGTCGCAGGCAAGTGTAGCCAAAGGATATCTGCTTGTATTCTTCAAGTTTTCGCACTGTGATTCCTTTCAGCCTTGTTTCCTTCCTGTGACATGCTCCCCTTTCCTACTTATTGAACCCCTAGTCTCATGCCATGGTGCCCGAATTTTCACCTCACGCAAAGTCTGACACCTGTTTAACCATTTATCTGTTTTCCCCCTCATACCCTGTGTTTTGTCTGACCTTCAGTAGCTTCCTCTTGTGTATCCCTCTACTCACTCAGCATCTTTGTACATGCTCACATGCTGTTCACTGATGCTTAATTGTTCTTTTCCCTTTTTCTCAAACCCATTCCTTTTCTTTTTTTTAATTTGCTGTTATACTGCCATGACATATACAGTTACAAAAGTGTTCACACTTAAGGTTCAGTCATACAGTGTTCCAGTGCTCATCCCTCCACCAGTGCCCGTTCCCATCACCAATGTCCCTGATCCGCTCTCCAATAGTCTGCGTCTATGGCAGGCAATTTTCACTTCTCTCTCTCTCTCTCTCTCTCTCTCTCTCTCTCTCTCTCTCTCTCTCTCTCTCTCCCATCTCTTACACACATTGTGGCTTGCAATACATACATTTAGAGGTTATCATGTATAAACTTTTGCCTACTTTCTTTTTTTTCTTTTTTTTTCTTTTTTGGGGTCACACCCCCTGATGCTCAGGGGTTGCTCCTGGCTCTGCACTCAGGAATTACTCCTGGCGGTGCTCGGGGGGACCATATGAGATGCCGGGGATCGAACCCGGGCCAGCATGGGCGGCCGCATGGCAAAATGCCCTACCTGCTGTGCTATCACTCCAGCCCCTTGCCTACTTTCAATGCTAGTTTTATACTAGTATTATCACTTACCATAATTATTAGTACACTGTTCCTTTCTCTTTATTACCTTATTACCTAACCTCTGGCTCCTACACATTTGCAGTAGGTTCTACCCACTGATAAGACCTCGTGATCCATGTGTTGCTTGGCCTTGGATACTGGTATCATTTTATTTTTTTATATCCCTCAAATAAATGCAGTCATTCTATATCTGTCCTTTTCCCTCTGACTAATTTCACTCAACATGATCCTCTCCGTGTCCATCCATTTATAGGCAAATTTCATGACTTCATTTTTCCTAACAACTGTATGGTATTCCATTGTGTAGATGTACCACAGTTTCTTTATTCAGTCATCTGTTCTTGGGCATTCTGATTGTTCCAGATTCTGGCTATTGTAAATAGTGCTGATATAAACAGAGAAATGTAGATGGTGCTTCCACTGTGTGTTTCGGTCTCACAGGGAATATTCCCAGAAGTGGTATTGCTGAAACCTATTCCTTTTCATTTTCAAATACTATTAAATTATTAAGTCTTCTCTGAGCCCTTATGTAGGTTCATTTTTTTCTGGCTCTGTGCTATGAAGCCCCCTATAACAAACTAAGTCTTATTGCTATTTCTTGTAGCGGTTGGTAATTTTTATACTGGTACAGTTTTTGTCAATTGTGGAGCCCAATAAACAGACATTTAATATAGCTGAGGCTGGATTATCGATTCAAAACTAAAGGGCTGAGAGCATTTTTTGTGATGTAGTCAGAGTAATTTTTACCCTTGGGGAAGACACTGCTTGAACTTGTTCTTAGAGAATAGGGATATA